>BPTQ01000007.1:121616334-121806868 GCA_019973895.1 Chrysanthemum seticuspe
CACAAATGAAATGGCTTCTTTGAAAAAGGTACACCAAATCACAAGGACACAAAGGCAAGTTTTAAATCTGATGTTCGGGAACTTATTATGGTCACACCCCCAGTTAGTAGGTGTACTGCCTTGATTTGCGGTGGTTGATTTTTATGTATATATTAAGTACCACTGAAAAGACGTAGGTATAGATTTGTGCTGATGGGTTAAAAACTTTTGGACAATATTTTTGGTATCGTCTCGTTTAACCAAATCGTATTTCTTTAAGAATCACCTTAAAAGAAAACACAAGCTAGAAAACGTTACGATTGTTTTGTTGTTTTATATTTTGTTTGGTGTTGTTAACACTTTAGGAAAAGTGTTAATGAACTTTTTGATTTTGTTATAACTTTACAAAAAAAAACTGTTTACAAACGATGGTATATGTGCAAGTACGGGTCTGAAAAATGTCTAGGACACGCTTACAGCCTCCCCGGCAGCGGCGCCAAAATTTGATTGGTGCAAAACCGTCAAGTTTTCTCACGCAAGCTAGCCACTTGTGAATGGCTAACCGTAAGGAACTTAAAACAGCTCAAACACCAAATGCAATTTAGATTAGGAGAATACAGTGGATTCCCGGGTCGTTAAGTCCCACGGAGGATGACTGGTGTTTAACACAATCAGATGTCGAATAATCAATAAGGATAGTGATCAGTAAGGATTTGGAGTTATTTATACCTAAAGAAAAGATTAATAAATTACAGGGGCTTAAATGCAAATTAAAGGGAATTAAAAAGATAAACTATCTTAAATAAACGCTATCACTAATTTTAAACTGATGTTTTTGATTTTATGTTTTTATAAAACTGAATAAAAAACTACGTGACGTACAAAGGAAAATGTGAAACTGAAGCAATATTAATCCTAAAAATATGAAAATGACATTTTTATAAACCTAATGATAAAAGAAATTTTATAGAAAAATAAAATTATTTTTATAACTATTTATCTAATTATTATTAATTAAAAACTATTTTTAACTATTAAATAATAACCTAAATTACAAGAAAATAGGAAATAAACCTAGAAAAGTAAAATTAAGACTTGGAAAAATCTAAAATAACAAAATAGAATTTTCAAAACTATTTTTATATTTTTCTGATTATTTTTCTATTTTTTATGAATTTTAAACTATTTAAAAATAATTAAATTACTAAAAATTACAAATTAAACTATGAAAAATCTGGAAAAATGATTTTTTTACTTTTTATATTTATCTTAACTTAAGAAAAATGAAAAATTATTTTTTTGAACTTTTTCTGATTTAATTGTATTAAAAGCTAATTAAAATTACTTAAAAACTATTTTAAATTAAGAAAAATAGCAAACTGTTATGGAAAATTATGAAAATTTCAGGAAAAGTCTAATTTAATCTACTGAATCTAAGAAAAATAGAAAAACATGGGCTTGTGTGTAAGAAAATGAGACTGCAGTAGTAAGTGCTTCTAAATAAGCACTTTGAATAAGCCAAAAGCCACAACAAGCTACCAACTTGATACAGAAGCTATGAAATGCTAAAAGTGTCAAAATGCAACAAGTAACAACAGGTTTTAACCTCTGGAATACAAGCTTAACAGATTTGATGTATTGAGCTTATTGTGCAAAAACAGTTTGAGGACACCAAGTTTGAGCTTAAACAACTGCTTATCAATAAGCTTAAATTGAAAAACAGAAGTTGGAAACTATACTAGACCTGGCTAGCTTCCTTCAAACCAAAAATCAGACCTAGAAAAGCTCTGAGGAGCTTGGGACAAGCCCTGCAATAAGCTGAGAAACACTCAGCTCTGACTGAGTTTGGTGAACAGGGCACTTAAGCCCTGTTTGATGAGCTTATTTGAAGGCTTTAGAAAATTACCAAAAATCTAATAAAATGATAATAAGTAACTTGACCAGTTGAAGTTTTAAAAACAAAAAGTCTCACTTGATTTAACCTAGAAATGAGCTCATGAAAAATCTCTCCATTTGGCCTCAAAACTGGAATTTCAAGTTTTGACTTTCTTTTGACAGATTAAGATGTTGACTAAATTGAACTTGGATCTTGATTTGTTAACTGAAATTGATGTTTTGTGGTATAATGAAACTAAGACAAGCTACTCTAGTGATTTCTAAGCATGAAATAAGGTTTTGATTTCCCAAATTCTTAACAGTTAATGGATTAAGACAGTTAAAACTAGATTTTGACTTTTAAGGAGTTTAGACACAATTTGATGACAGATATGGGTACAAATGAGCATAACAAACATACAACAACAGACCTTAACTCTTGAACAAACTTCTATGACAGTTTAAGTAGCAAATCCAAACACCATTTTAATGACTGATATGCAATTCTAATGAGACCCACAACTGATTTAGTTAAAACAAACACTTAAACTGACTTTAACTAACCTAAATACAATTAATCAAACAGGTTTCAAAGGTTTAATGACCACAGGTTCAAGTATAAGCACAATGTGAAAACTGCATACAAAATGAAAATAAGAAAACAAGCTCACAAGTGTCCAGGCTATTTGTGAAGCTTAAACCAGAACCATTACCACTAGTCTAATCCAAAACCAACCCAAATCCATCTCTGCAACAACCCCATTCCATTTCCAACCTGTTTGACCAAATGTTCTTCTCTGTTGACTTTTGTTGACCATCAACCCATCATGCTTGAAACTGAACAACAAGCTTATCAAAAGCTATAATAAGCTTGAATAAGCTGGTTTGACTATTAAGTAAGCTTATTGAAGCTTGGTTTTTAGCACACTTATACTGAAATGGTAAACAGTGAATGTAAAATTTGAAAACACAATAACACTTTGAATTAACACTTGAAACTGAGTTAAAATGACTAAATGGTTTAGTCTTAATACACTAAAGCTTGATATTACAGAATTGTAAACTAATTAAGACATTTAAAGAAAAACGACATACAAGAATTTAAAAAAACTAAAAAACTGTCTTCTTCTCTTGCCTTTCTTCCTCTTTTATGCTCCAATAAGCATCCACGTGTCATTCTGAGAGTATCCCACCACTTTTCTTGACCAATGGGTGAGTTTTGAGCCTTATTAGCTGTTTTATCATTTTGGCGGGAAAACTGGATTTGATTTGTGGCTCTGTGAAATAGCTAGTAGGGGGTGGCATTTATTGTGGAGGGTTTGTGATGATGAGGGGGGTGGTTTGTAGAGAAAAGGTGATGGGAGGTGAGACTGTGTTGCAGGCAACATGTGGGGAAGACAGGTGTACAGTGGGGCGGGTAAAGGTGGAGGTTTGACTTTGTTTGACCTGGGGGTCCAAAAAGAGAAAAGATAGGGGGCCAAAATGTGTTAAAGGCAGGGGTCAATATTAGTTTTGACAAGCCTTAGCTTAGGTTTATAATACAAGGACCAAATTGTAATTCTGCCAAACTAGAGGGACCAATCCTGCCATTTTCTCAAAGTTCTCACAAGGGCTAAAACTGACAACCTTCAATAGTACAAGGACTAGTTTTGAGACTTTCAATTTTCCAAGGACTATTTGTGACAATTTCAAAACTTGAGGGACCTATTCTGCCATTTGACAAAAGATTTATTCAAGGACCATTTTTGACAACTTAGAATATTTCAGGGACCTTGAATAACATTTTTCTTTATTTTGTTTTACCAGGGACTGTTTTTGACAACTTTTGAAACTTGGGGGACTAAAACTGCCAATTATGCAAACTTGATACGTTTTTCACCAGATTTTGATATTTTTGCATTTAAAACATATAAAACACTTATTTGTGATATTTTTATCATTTTGATGCATTTCTGAGTGTTTTCAGATATTTTTGCAGTCTAATTTGTACAAAAATGATGAGTATTTAGACACTCATCAGATAGTGTAAAAGATCACTTGGGATAAAACCCTAAAATTACGCATAAGCATAAAGCTTACGCGTAGAACATCCTACGCATAAGATTCATCTTACGCCTAAGCCTAGTCTTACGCATAAGGTAATCCTACGCCTAAGTTTTCTACGCCTAACTTCTTGTTTTACGCATAACTTTAGTGTTTTTTTCCTTACTTACGCGTAAGCTAAACCTACGCGTAACTCTTGCTGTTACGCGTAACTTTGGTGTTTTTACGCATAAGTGCTACTTGGTTTATTGTGATTTCTACGCCTAAGGACACTTCATCTACTAAGGTTCATTCGACTACAAAGATCCATTTTATAACGCAAGTTTTCAACATATCACAACCACCATACTCTAACTATTTCCCTTACACTTATTCTCAACGACAACATCAACTAAGTCCACAACATCAACAATGGAATCAACAACAAGCAATTTATCAACAACATACTCCACAACTTGGAGCAATTCCTCCACCACAAATGGTTCAAACACCACAAAGTCTTCAAGTTCAACCCTACACAAACGATTTCAATCAACATCCATCAAGGAATACTATGAAGGAACCCACTTGGTTTGCAAGGATGTGTGAAGCTTTAAGCAGCCAACAATCAATTCATGAGGCTGAATCACTTGATAGACCTCCAATGCTCACTCCAGGAAACTACGATCAATGGGTGATTAGGTTCTTTAGGTTTTGTGATCTGAAGAAGCCACATGGAAAGTTCTTAAAGAAGGTTATATTGGAAGGTCCATTTCAGATGCCTACTGTCATTGTACCCGGAGATCCAAATGCTAATCCACCAAGAGATGAACAATCAAACATTGCTACTGTTGCAGACCTAAATCCAGAAGAACTTCTACACTATGAAGCTGATGAGCTTGCAATGCAATATATCCTTTTAGGATTACCAAACCCAATTCTTCGAAGTGTTGATACTCAAAAGACTGCAAAGGCAATGTGGGAACACATTCATCTACTTATGGAAGGATCTGCACTCAATCAGGAGGATATGGAATCCAAAATTTACTTGGCTCATGAACACTTCTTGATTGAACCTGGAGAGACACTAGAGTCTTATCATCATCGATTCTCAGACATCATCAATGATTTGGATAAACACAACATCATCATGCCAAGAATTGCAGTTAATACTAAGTTCCTGAGTAGTCTTGGTCCTGAATGGGAGAAGTATGTCATTTTTCTCCGTCAAGCGCAGAACATGCATCATTCTACATATGGATTGTTGTACGATTATTTGAAGCCTCATGAAAAGGAAGTTTATAGGGAAATAATTCTCCGTGCTCAAATTCTTGTGAATAATGGACGAGTTGAAGTTCAGAATCATGGTTATGGTTGTCAGATGGGCGGTGGTCAAGGGTTTAATGCTATGGGTAGGAATAACAACAGAGCTCAAGTGGTGGAACAGGGAAATGCTCAGAATGGGTTGAATGGTCTTCGATGCTACAACTGCAATGAGAAGGGACACCTGGCTAATGCATGCCCAAAGCCGAGGACTAGGGGCAGTGCTTATCACAAAGAGGCTCTTCTTTTGGCTCTTAAGGATGAAGCTGGTGGAACTCTCACAGACAAAGAACAGAGCTTTATGGCAGATGCAGACTCAGATGATGATATGGAGGACTTGCAGGCCAATGCAGCTGTTATGTTGATGGCTAATATGCATGAGTTACACATGAGTGACACAGGCCCAGTGTATGACAATGATGGCTTGTCTCAGGTACCCGAACAAACCATATTTATCTCTGATCTAATATCTCCGTCAACATCTGAATCCGGCAAGGCTCAGAATGTTCAAAATGAGTCATCCACATCTCATTCCGACGATTTTCAATTAGACCCCGTAGTTACATTTGACGATCAAGATGACCTTATGGTTTCCATTGATAATCAAATTGACTCCGTGGTTATACTTGAGGATCTAAGTAATGATCATGTTGTGACTCATGTTGAACACGCCGAACTTTTGCCTCATCCAGATTTTGCTCGTTTAATACAAGACCAACAAACCATAGTGGAAGAATGTCGTGCAATTAATCAGGACTTGAAAAGTAAAAATGCACTGTTAACCAAGGATTTTGAATGTTTACAAAAGCAACTCAACTTTTTCAAAACTCAAGAAAAACATGAAAAAGGTTTTGAAGCCGCCTTTGCTAAATCTCATCGAAACGAAAAATATTTAGAGAGACAGATGCGTGATCTAGCCGCTTCGAAGAATACTTTGTTGTCTGAAATAGAACAACTGAAACATGAACATAAAAATCAAATTAACGCTCTCACCTTGGAAAATCAAAAAGCTAAGGCTGAGTTGTTAACTTGTCAAAAACAGTTCTCTGCATACAAAAAGCATTCAACAAAACGAATAGATGATCATCTTGAAGAAATTATCGGCTTGCAAAACAAACTTAAAGAGTTTAAAACTGTTGTTTACAAACATGGTGAGTCGGTAACAGCTATTGAAAATTTTACTTTAAAACCCAATCCAAATGGATATGGACCAAATCTTGCTGATTACAAACCTAAGCTTTCAACCAAAGCATTCAAACCAAATCCTGAAGTTTCCAGTGCAGAATATAAAATTGATAATTCTGTTAGGAGTGTTGTTGAATATCATTGTCAAGAGGAATTAGATGCAGAAGACGAGAGTCGATCAAAATTAGAAACTGTTGTTTACAACAAACCTTTTAATTATTCAAAACCGGTCACTTTCATCACACAAACGGATTCTTCTAACACACCAAGGGTTATCATAAAAACGTCTGAGTCTTCTAATGTTAATCCACAACCAGATTATGCACAAATTTATGGTCCTTTACCTTCCATCAGTGAAGTAAACTCAAAACCTGAAAATCGCAAAATTCTTAGATATTTTGACATTTTCATGGCTGACCTCAAAACTTTACAACATGAGATAGAATATCATTCTGAAATCGAAGTTCAACATTTTCAATCGCCTCTGGCGCGAGAACAAAGAGACATTTTTCAGAAAAATCTTTTACCAAATGTTAAAAATTTGAAAAATTGTGCATTGTCTTGGGAACGTGACTTTCATAAGGAACTTGGAGTGATGAAGGTCGTTTTCGAGAAAATAGAAACATCTATTACCAATACTAAACGTAAAAAGAAAATGTTGAGAAAATATGTTGATCGACTCTTGAATGATGTTATCTGTGCTGGTATCCATAATGTTGTGTTATTGAATTCTGTGTCATATGCATCTGATTATATCTCTGCTGATACTGTTGATAATGTTGTAACTGTTGAGAATACTGATAATGTGCTTTAGATCGAGTCTTTAAAAGTTGAAAACGAACGTCTCTTACACGAGCTTTCAAATGCAAAACGTCGTCTTCAATGGTGTCAAAAAGATTGTCAAAATCGTGAACTTGCTTTGCAAAACATAATCCACCAGTTGCAATCAAACAATTTTAATCCTAAATCTGAGCAACTGGATGATCAAAACATGTCTTTGAAAAGTCAAATCTCAAAATATGAACAAGAACTTGTAAAAGTTAAACAGGAATATGGTGTCATATTTGATTTACTCAATAAGACTCATCATGAAGCATCAAACGAACTTGATCACTATCTTGCACACACTAGAGAAGTAATGCATTTTGCTGGTAACATTCGTTCTGAAAATCAAGATTTGATTCACACTATCTTTAAGTTAAGAGAAATGTTAGGAAAGTATGAACAACTTTCGCCTACCGTGATTAAGAGAATAGCACCAGTAACACTTAGTAATCGTGAACCTAGAATGCCTACTGCCAAAACACAAGTTGCTAACGTGCTTCCTTCTACTGAAACAGGAATAGTTGCTTCTTTTCCAAACGCCCGCACTTCACAGCCTAGGAGCACTACATCGAAGAATAGGAAGTTGCGACCTAAGAAAAGATCAATAAGGAATGCTAAAGTAGAAGAACACCCTAGGAACATGAATAAGACTCACGTTGCTTCCACTATAGATATTGCGTCTGGAAAATGTAATAGAAATAGTGATGTAACGAATGCTAAACCTTTAAGTACTTTTGATATTCAGTCTGATGCACCTTGTGTTATTTGTCGTAAAAGTATGAATTCTGATTGTCATGACAAATGCGTTGCTAAAGCTATCATATCTCGTTTAAGGAATCCTAAGATTCGGAATACCTCTAGGACCACTAATCATTCTAAGTCTGTGCTTGGTAAACCGCCCTCTTTAGATTCTAAGAACCGCATTGATGTCCCTGTAGCTCCAGTTTCACCTCCTAGGAATGTAGTACCAGCTAGTGCATTCACTAAGACTAAAGCAAATACTAGTTAGAGATGGCAGAAATGGATATATAACACACTAGGATTTAAATGCATGCCTAAAGTTATTGATGTGTGTATGTCTACTATAACTGCTCTGGAACCCTCTAACATTTCGGGTTCCACATCTACTTCTATTCCATCTGTGTCGTCTGTGTGTAATGCATGTGATACAGATCATTATCGGGATTGTTGATAGCGGATGTTCCTGACACACGATAGGCAACCTTAAACTGTTATCAAACTTTATTGCAAAGTTCATTGGCACTGTCAGATTCGGGAATGATCACTTCGCAGCTATCATGGGCTACAGAGACTATATCAATGGGAACATCGAAATTAGCAGGGTTTATTATGTGGAAGGCCTCGGTCACAATCTGTTTTCAGTAGGTCAGTTCTGTGATGGAGATTTGGAGGTTGCTTTCAGGGAGAAATCTTGTTTCATTCATGATCTACAAGGAAACGACCTTATGTCTGGCTCGCGTAACTCAAGTCTTTACACTATCTCTATGCAAGACATGGTTGCTTCATCTCCCATCTGCTTACTTTCAAAGGCAACATCAACAAAATCCTGGCTATGGCACCGTCGTCTCTCACACTTAAACTTTCAAACTATAACCAATCTTGCTCGACACAAACTAGTTGAAGGTCTCCCACGATTCCGGTATTCTAAAGATCACCTTTGCTCAGCCTGTGAACAAGGGAAAAGCACTCGTGCTCATTTTCCTTCAAAGGTGGAACATAGCTCTCAGCATGTGCTTCATCTTCTTCACATGGATTTGTGTGTCCCGATGCGCGTGCAAACGATCAATGGCAAACGCTATATCTTAGTAATTTTTGATGACTATTCACGATGGACTTGGGTCTACTTTCTTCGAAGCAAAGACCAAGCTCCAAAGATGATCATTACCTTTCTCACAAAAATACAGGTTCAGCTCCGAAACACCGTCAGACAAATCAGAACAGACATAGGAACTGAATTTGTTAACCAAACCCTTCGTCAATTTTATGAGAAAGTGGGAATTCAGCATCAGACATCTATTGCACGTACACCAGAACAAAACAGAGTTGTTGAAAGACGAAACCGAACGTTAGTGGAAGCTGCAAGAACAATGTTAATCAATGCTAAACTTCCAGATAACTTATGGGCAGAAGATGTATCTACTGCATGCTACACTCAAAACCGTTCTATGATTACTAAACGCCACAACAAAACACCGTTTGAGCTTCTCCGCAACCATAAACCGAATCTCAAACACTTTCATGTATTTGGCTCCCTTTGCTATCTCAAACACTTTCATGACATTGGAGTCTTCATTGGATATTGTGAGAACTCTAAAGGTTACCGGATCTGGAATCGTCGTACAAAACAGGTTATGGAAACGGTTCATGCTCATTTTGATGAACTTACGGAAATGGCTTCTGAGCATAACAGCTTGGAACCCGGTCACAACCACTTAAACTTCCCTCAAACCCCATCATCAGCTGCACAAAGCCCCCAGCTCACTCGTCAACAAATGGAAAGGTTATTTGCTCCACTGTTCAGTGACGATATTGATGAACGTGCTCCAGGTGTATCCGCTGTTTCCGCTGCTCAACCTGATACTACTCTTATACCTGATACACCTGATACAACAACTACTGTTGACAAAGCACCACCAGTTGACTCCATCACAACAGTTGAACAAACCGCTTCCAACAATGATGAACCAGCTGATGATGTTCTTAATGAAGTACCCCCACATGCAGATTTTGATCCAAATGCGTTCTTTAACCCGTTTGCTAATGACACTGCTGCACCTGATGTCGCGGAGTCATCAACAAACCATTTGAATCCTCAGAATATGCACAATGTATACCAACATCAACCCTCTACACATCGATGGACAAAAGACCATCCTCTGGCAAATATTATTGGAAACCCGAATCAACCAGTCATTACGAGACAATGTCTTTACACAGATGGTGAACATTGCATTTATGCACTCACTGTCTGCCAATATGAGCCTAAAAACATTAAAGACGCAATGACAAAAGACAACTGGATTGAATCCATGCAAGAAGAACTCAACCAATTCAAACGTCTTGAAGTATGGGAACTGGTTGAAAGACCAACAGGGGTCTACGTCATTGGTCTCAAATGGATTTGGAAAAACAAATTGGATGCTGAAGGGAACGTAATCCGAAATAAGTCACGTCTAGTTGCTAAGGGTTATCGTCAGGAAGAGGGAATAGACTTTGAAGAATCTTTTGCTCCAGTTGCTCGTCTTGAGGCTGTTCAGATATTTATCGCGTTCGCGGCTCATATGAATATGACGGTCTTTCAGATGGATGTCAAAACTGCGTTTCTCAACGGACAACTGAAAGAAACGGTTTATGTCAGCCAACCAGAAGGATTCGTTGATCCCGAGTTCCCGAACCATGTCTACAAACTGAACAAAGCTCTTTATGGTCTCAAACAAGCTCCTCGGGCATGGTACGATAAGCTATCATCTTTCCTCATTGCTAATAATTTCACCAAAGGTTCTGTCGACCCTACTCTTTTTATACAATATCACGGGGCACATATCTTAATTGTTCAAATTTACGTGGATGACATCATTTTTGGGTCTACACATAAAAAGTACTCAATCGCTTTTGCAAAACTAATGAAGAAAATTTTTGAAATGTCCATGATGGGTGAACTTATGTTCTTTCTAGGACTACAAGTTCATCAATCACCCCGTGGTATTTTCTTGAGTCAGTCCAAATATGCCCTTGAATTGTTAAACAAATTTGGAATGAAAACCTGTGACACTTATGCCACACCAATGACTCATACCAAGAAGCTAGACGCTGATTTACATGGGAAATTAGTAGACCCTACCAAATACCGAAGTATTATTCGGTCTCTCTTGTATCTAACAGGTAGCAAACCTGATATTGTCTTTTCCGTTTATCTATGCCCCCGTTATCAGTCGCGACCAACTGAAACCCACCTTTATGAGGCTAAAAGAATCCTCCGATACATCAAAGGAACCATTAACTTGGGGATCTGGTATCCGAAGGATTCTGGCTTTGAACTAATCGCTTTTTCAGATGCTGATCACGCAGGATGTTTAGATTCACGAAAAAGTACTTCAGGAGCACTACAATTTCTTGGTGATAAACTGGTGTCCTGGCAATCGAAGAAGCAGGATTGTACATCGCTGTCATCAACCGAAGCAGAATATGTAGCCATGTCGGCGTGTTGTGCTCAAGTCATCTGGATGAGAACACAACTCACATACTATGGTTACGTATTTGACAGAATCCCGATGTACTGCGACAATCGGAGTGCCATTGCGATCTCGTGCAACTCAGTTCAGTATTCGAAATCAAAGCACATCGATCTTCGCTATCATTTTATCAAGGACCATGTGGAACAGGGTACAGTTGAATTATACTTCGTGGGTACAGAATACCAATTGGCAGATCTACTCACCAAAGCCTTGCCTCCCGCTAGGTTTAATGAGTTGGTCCAACGGATTTGTATGCGGTGTTTGACTCAAGAGGAACTGGATGAACTATTAAAACAATCTTAAAAACCAGTCAAACACCAAAATCTCTTTTGTAAATAACTTTTCAAAAACAAAATACAAAAAAATAAAATCAGATAAAACAACAAAAATATTCTTCTATCTATTTTTCTTTTAACATGGCAAGTACATTTCTTCCTTTAACACTCTAATCTTTCAAAATTCAGTATTTTTTTGATCAAGTGTTGAGGGGGAGAAAATTTAATTCTTAACTGTTTCAAAATAACCGTGTACTTGCATGTTACCTAATCCCGGTTGTTTCTTTAATAATGGTGGTCACATTTCTGGTTTACTGACACTCCTCGGACTAAAAATCATAACCTTTCATTATTTTTTAAGTCGAGGGGGAGTGTCGTCAAAGTTATTTCCAAATATTCTTCGTTTGGTAACCAAAATGGAAGTTAAAGGCTTTGGATGAAAATGGAAAAGGTGGAGGGACTATTGTTGTCAAAAGCTCAAAGTTATTTTTCATAAAAACTCTCCACCTAACTTATCCTTTACATTTATTACACACACCTAACGAATCCTACGCATATAAATCGTTCAACAAATCTGTGTTTTGGATCATCAATTTGTAAGTTGTCTCATGATCTTTACGTGTATACAAACAATGGTTTTGATTCTTTTACAAATCCAACGGCTAAAACATGAGATATGAGTGATTATGTGTTCTACGCATAAGCGTATGAACACACAATCATTGGTGTGTGTTTGTGGTTAAAATATGTGTGTCAAAACATTTAAATAACATCAATGATACTATGTTTATCCTTAAAATCCACCCAGAATCACGAATTGATTGTTTTTTCAAAATTAGGGTTCATGAGTCGGTTTGGGTATTCTCAAATGTGAATGTTTCTGGACAAAACGATTGTTGTGTGTTGTTTTTAGTATAATGAATTGATCATATCTGTGTTTAGAATTAACCCAGAAACACTAATTGCTTGATAATTAGATATTAGGGTTTATGTTCTTCACGATTTGGGTATTTTTGATTCATTGATAGTTGGCTGTTAAAACTTGGCCATAACACTCACATGACATCTAAGAACCACCAGAATAAGTTTGATGTAATTCCTATGGATAAAATTCTTAAGCGTAATCATTGAACTATTAGGGTTTTGGTCTACGCGTAAGACTTTTTACGCGTAAACTGTTTAATGAGTTTCATGCCATGATCTGTTTTATTATGAATGTTAATGTTAATATTGATGTTATGATGATGTTATTTCAGGTCTGCTACACTTAAAAATTCATAATCAAGGTCATTAGCAATCTACGCATAAGGATCACCTTATGCGTAGAAGATTATGCGTAAGAGAAATCTTACGCGTAGCGTTTACGCGTAAGGTTCTACAAAGGGACTACGCGTATCCTGTGAAGGATGTGCGTAAACAGTGACCTCTACGCATAAGGTCTACTCTTACGAGTAAGCCTTACGCGTAAGGTTTAATATAAGCCTACGCGTAAGCTTTACGCATTAGGTCCCCTTTTCCTACGCGTAATATTTCTTACGCGTAAGTAAGGATCCTACGCATAAGCTTGCGTCAACGCGTATACTTCTCCTGTTTACGCATAAGCTATCATTTCTTCGCCTAAGCCTTGATCAAACCTTCATTATGAATTGTTACGCGTGCATACTTGTAAATACATAAATCATAACGTCACGAAATCAATAATGTCACTAATAAGATTAAACGTTTGATATGTTGTGGAAAAATAAGTGATAACATAAACTTTAAAACTTAAAAGTTAACTAACTCACGAAACTTATCACGACATCATTGGACTATTGAACAAACAAGTGACTTTGGACTCGTAACAATCATTGACATTGCACATTCAATAATTAGACTATAAAACCATCTGTTGACTAACATTATGTCTTTCGATATGTTGGTTCTTTTGGCTAAATGTGTTTCAGATCACGACATGGAAGCTCAAATGAATGTGGATGCACCAAACGTTCTTACCATTGCTGATCTCTTCCCGCATGGCTATCCAATGAAGATTGAAAAGAACAATCTCAGAGTTGACTTTGAAACTCTCACCTGCTCGGAATCTTCGTGTCTAATTGCAGTGGATATTCTGAAGAACCATCCC
This sequence comes from Chrysanthemum seticuspe, assembly GCA_019973895.1. Taxonomy (NCBI): domain Eukaryota; kingdom Viridiplantae; phylum Streptophyta; class Magnoliopsida; order Asterales; family Asteraceae; genus Chrysanthemum; species Chrysanthemum seticuspe. The sequence goes on from BPTQ01000007.1 coordinate 121,630,200, forward strand.
TATCAGAACATGCTCACTAACTCTGCCACTGTTCCAGAGATCTACATACAGCAATTCTGGAATACAATGCAGAGGGTCAAAGGTCAAAGTGCGGTAACAGTGACACTCAATCACAAACAAGTTACCATCACACATGCAGACTTAAGGGCTGTTCTTCTCATTCCTGACATCGAGCCAACCGAATTCAATGCCACACCTACTGAAGAGACGGTTATGCAATTCTTGATTGATATTGGGTATGACGAAGCTTCAGGGGTTATTAATAAGAATTCTCACGTGGATCTTAAAAACATTCCTCAGCCTTGGAGAACCCTTTATATCATCATCACAAAATCTGTTTCTGGTCGTGACAGTGGCTATGAGCATCCCAAGCTCGTGGAACTGCAAATCTTTTGGGCTCTGATCAACATGAAACACATCGAAATTGGAGCTCTAATATGGGATGACATGATGACCTTCCTTAAAAAGCTTGGCTCAAAGATTCCTTATATCAGATACACAAAACTGTTGATCCAAAGAGCTCTTGGACTCAATTCTGATATCCCCAAAAGAATCAACGACCCTGACCATCTTGACGTGTTGTCCGAACCCACTCTAACAGTCAGATTTAAGGAATCAACTACCAAGAAACAAGGTGCTGTGTTACCAGATCTCCTTCTCTCAGATGAACTCAAACAACTATACTCTTATAAAAGATATATGGTAGTTGTGAAAGAGAACAAAGCTGGCTTTCTTGATGAAAAATCTTCTGGTACGCCTGCAAGAAAAACCAGAAGAGGAAGTGCAGGAAGTGCTATAAGCACTGAGAGTCAGAGGAAGTTCCCCAAGAGGAATCCTCCTCGTAAAAGGACTGTTCCTTCTAAGGAAGCTGGTCCTATTCCCATTCCAAAGCTTGAACCACAAAGAAAGCTAGTGGACGAAAGCTCTGACGATACACAATCAGACGAAGAGGTCTTCTACTCTGAATCTGCAACCGAAGCACCTCCTTTAGTAGCAAAACCTCCCAGTCCACCAGCTATCTAAGGAAAAGGGAAGACTCCAGTACTTGTGCCTTATGAAGAGGAAAGCTCAGAAGAAGAGCCACTGGAAACTGATTACAGGAGGAAGTTCAAATTTGTTAGACTCCAACACGTTGCGGAGGAATTTGCCAAAGATCAAATGGGTGGCCCCGGAGGGTCAAGTGGTGAAGTTCAACCTACACCAGATCCTGATGTGGAAATGATGAAGATGTTGATTATGAAAAGTTTCTTCTTGACAGTCCCGTACGGTCTAAGGAGAAAACGTCTGAACCTCCGAAGGACCCTGAATCTCCTCACATCTCATCTTCATCAGACTCATCTTCTCACTCCTCACCACCACCATAAAAAAGAACAACAAGATCCACATCCAGATCAGTGAAGAAGCCAACTGCCTCTTGGATTTCTCAAGCTAAGACACGAATCGTTAAAGCTGTCAAACAGGTCAGAAAGAAAGACGTGCTCTACAAGAAGATGAATTTCTACGCTGATCAGATTCAGTATCTTCATGATGAGAACGACAAGATGCAAGTTGAAAGGGAGTATGTCCAGAAGCTCATGACAGATGATCTTCAAGGGAAAATGGACGAGATGATCAAAGGATACCCTCACAAGTTCCTTCTTGACGTCGTTCCTAAACTGACAAAGGAGATGTATACCAGACAACTTTATCCGAATCTCCTACATTTGGCCAAGCAAACCATGAAATCAACTCCAATGAATGTGAACATCAATCCAGTTGAACCCACAATCTTCTCAGATGATGAATTGGTGAACCGACTAGTAGCTCAAATGTCGAAACGCTCTGCAACGTTTGCCTCCCACGAAGCTAAATTGTTTGAAGCATTGTTGGAATACCAACTCAGGTCAGCATAGAGAGAAGAAGATGTGAGGCCTAAACGTTCAAGAGACGACGAAGACAAAGATCAGGATAAGGATAACGAGCCCAAATGCCCGAAGAAGTCTGGTGAATCATCTTCTATGCAACCTCCACCCCAATGGACTACAGCTCAACAAAGGTCTCCTCCTCGTTCTTCTACTAAAAAACCTCAAGATTCTGAGTTACCACCCCAGACTCAGAAAACCGGTGATCATTTTGAGTATACGGGTGGTGACGATGAAGAAGTCTTTGAGCCCCAGCAACAACCCATCTCTCCTGACACAGCCAAGAAACCAGAATCCTCCTCCAGGCCAAAGAAGATGAAGAAGAAGGCGCCTATGACTGACGTCTTATCATGGCTAGACGAGGATGATACTGAATTTGAATTTTTCTCGAAGCTTGTTGATTCCACTCCCTACCCAGCTGAAGGTCAAGAGGTTCCAGAATGTAGTACATTGGAGCATGCAAAATTACTGCAAGAAAAATTCCGTGTCAAGAAGATGACGAAATCCGAGTTGAAGCAAATCAAGAATGAAGCATTTCAACTTCTCAAAGATAGCTCTGAAAGTGCTATTGAAGTTGAGTATCACCTCGATAATATAGCACGAGCCATGTCTAACAAAATGGATTGGCTCAACCCAGAAGCAAACATCGACTTTACCGAACGGGACAACCCTCCATATTACACCTACTGGTCAAAACCTCTACCAACAATTGGCCAACCAGATCAGCCTAGGATTCCATTCTGATATTTCTTCAACAAAGACCTGGAATTTCTTCTACACGGTGGCAATGGTTCAAGGAAATACGCTACATCTCTGACTCTTCCATTCCCGGCAGCCATATACTTTAACTGCATAGCCATCGAGGAAAGAGCTAACCACATGTTCTCCAACAATGTAGCAGAGTATGACCGTGATGCACTGTATGGGATTCACCATTGGCCAGAATGCCGAAGAATCTAATACAGAAGCTGCGAGGTTGAGAAGTCTCAACATGAAGTGTTCAGAACTAAGAGTATTGTTGCCATCAAACATGTTGATCTTTCGTCTAAATGGGACTACACTTTCCTCAAGAATATTGTGGTCAAAAGGCAAGACGAAAGGGATTATGCATTCTCTAAAGCGGACTTTGAGAATTTGTCGATCAACGACATTGAAGACATGTACCTTGCCAAAGTACAGGGTCGCATGAGATAATTTTCAACTGAAGTACAACGTGAATTCATCAAGTCCTTGCTTATCTTCATCAGAAGCATAGTCATCAAAGAACGTGTAGAAGATCTCCAGCTTGCAGTTGAATCATATCACACCCGTGTCAACTTCACTCCACCTCAGCTAGATCTTCCCGACATTAACCAACTTTCACAACACACACTCATCAGCCAACCATTCGGAGTGGTTTACATTAGTGAAACACATCGCAGCTGCTTGATGGCGTGTAAAGATCTTCACAAGTTTGGGGATCACACATTGAATAAGGTTAGGGATGGATTAGCTTATAGGTTGAAGGATATTCATGAAGGCATTGGGTCACAAAAGTGATGGAATTCCAAGGAAAGACGGGATGTGAGGAGGATCATCAGAAAGATTGATGAAAGGTTGTATCGACGGGACCAGTTCAGAACTCTGGAGAGCTTTGTAGGCGGTCATCCCAGGATTACTCTCGCCGGCTATCAACGCCCAGTTCGCATTCCTGGAAACATTGATGGACTTCCTGGTACCCCTTGAACTGCTTCTATTTCATAACATTTTGGATGTGTGATTTAATAATGGCTTGTGCACACATAACAGTGTACAACCCGTAATTGTCAAGAAAGGACCCTGTGGTACGCTTCAGTGCCACAATCCTTATAAAAGGAGCGAAAGCTTCTTACTTTTGAGTAAAACCTATCAAACCTTTCATTTTTCAAGGTTTTGCTCAAAAGAACAAGTACTTCCCCGTATGATTTTTCAAAACCTCAACCGTTTATATCACTTGTTGAGGGGGAGTATTTGAATTAAAACTTTGTTCACAAATTGTTCACAGTGGTCATCTTCCCGCAACACTCGAAATGGTCATATTTATTCTCAACATTTCTTCAAAAACAACATTTATATGCCATTTTTGAGGGGGAGAAAATATGTGATAAGAAATATGTTGTGTTTTGCTAGTTGAATCCTCGTGTGAAAAGACTTCAACCCATGAATTGACGGGATCTAACAGTCTTACATTGAAAAGATTTGTCTTCCAAAGACTTATCCAAGTAAATTGTACCTATTCGAGAAGCTCTTGATAGACATGAACTTTGACGGGTTTGACAACCTTTCGAGGTTTGTCCATACCTTCAAGGTAGTTATTAGAGCTAGTTGTCACCTAAAAGCTGACAATGTATCTCTTTAACTATGCAACGTAACCGTGTCCCTCGGGGAATTGTCTATCTTGAGTCGATCAATTCAAAAGTGCGAGCTCTTTCCTCACTGTGCATATTTCTGTAAAAACTCTTAAGCACATGTGGAGGGGGAGTATTTTTGAAAATCTAAAACTCTTGAAGTGTTCAAACATGTTTTTCATTCACAAACACTTTGAGAGATTTTCATGAAAAATGGTTTTATGGCAATGGAGTTATAAGGAGATTAAGGTTAGGAATAACCGTCCTATGATCCGCCAGAGCCGGAGGGATCTACCCAAGGACATCACAAATAGTTAGCACTTAGAAGTCCTTAGGTATGATTATAAAAAGGAGAAAATGAGAATCGGAGAAAGAAGGAGTTGAAGAATTAAAAAGAAATGCAAAGAAAAGGGTGAAAAGAAATAGCCCTCCAAATTATTCAACTTAGGGTAGACACCGGGTTCAATTCATATGCTACTGGTTGTCACTTAGTGATGCCGGTATTGAAGATTAAAAGTCGTCATGCACCTAGTGACGCATGCACTAAACCTTCTTAGCCACTCAAGTTTCTCTCAAAAGAAGCTTGTTTCATTCTCACAGGGAACCCTACGTAAACTATTGGCTTTCTCCTAGAGATCGCTGGTATTGAAGAAGGAGACCCTCTCCCTAGTCTCCGCTCAGGAAAACCAAAATGCACTATTGAGTCTAGAGCCACGAGATTCATCAAAAGATCTCTTAGGTACACTTGGCATTTCTGTCGAGAACATTTATGAGAGGTTCATGGATCTTAGCCAACAATAAGAACATCAGTGGTACGTTATCGAGTCCTTCATGGATCTTAGCAATCTGTCGAGAACATTTATGAGAGGTTCACAACTTTGATCCTCAGTGATTGAATGGAAACTCCTGCCAGGGTCAACATCAAACAACCCTGACAGTAGGTCACTTCAGTAACTCCCTGTGGATTATGCTTAGTATGTCTCAAAAGGTCTACAGTCGTGAGGTGATGCTTCGGTGTACCTCAGCGACTCATCTGAACTGTAGGTGTACTTCGGTACATCGTGTTATCTCACTTGTGGGACTTCAGTTCAGGAACGGCCTTTGTGAGAATTAGAGTTGTGTTTTCACACTATGCTTTTAACACTCTTGAAGTTCAAACTTATAAGTGCCAGAATCTGCTTATTACTAACCGTTTTCATGTTTTCTTCTTATGGAAGCTCTGGAGCGGAATGATCGTGCAGATTCTTCACATGCTCATGCCAACATCATCACTAATGGATGTTCTATCTTAAAGCAACACAAAAGTCAGAATGATTCTTCGTCAAGCCAAAGAATCTACAAACTTAAAGACTTAAAGAACTTCATCAGTACTGAAATCAAATGTTAAAGAGCGTGTGAGCATGTTGAAGAATGACGTGGAGACACTGTAGCAGCGAAGCAGACCTGAGGCAGACAACAACAACATACTATCACTACCATCACAAAGAACAATTATCAAAGAACAAAGTTAAAAGATGACGTCAAAGCAAAACTGTTTAAAGAAAACAATTTCTCTACACTAGGGAGATTGTTCAAATCAAGGTAATTCTTCTCACAAGAAAGAAGAATGTCAGAAGACGTCAAAGCTACTATTACATCAACGCCTTCACCGTTCATATTCATTCATCACCAACACTTAGGGGGAGATTGTTGGAATCACTCCTAAACCTAAATCAAGTGTTAGTAATTCATATGTAATAGTTAGCTTAATTATGGCCTTTATGTTTTTTATTAGTCTTAAGCATATATAGAAGGCCCATGAGCTTAGGACCAAGCCCATAGGAGAAAGGAAGGGACTAGGAGTGTTGCCCTAGCTTCCCTCCTATAAATACTATGTAATAACCCTCACTTGAGGGTTGGTTGTTCATTTTATTCACTCTCTTTCACTATACGCATAACCGGTTTACTCTTTACTTGTGTGTGTGTGTTTAACGTGTTCAACCGACCTCTATCTGTTCTCTATTTCTTTCATTGATGCTTGTGTTGTAAAACTAGTGACCTAACACTTAATGTATTTGCACAGGTACATCTTTGCTTGACTCTTGTTGGGAGGTTTTGAAGCCTTTTCCACTTCTCTTTGTTGTCTGAATTGGCTCTGTCTTCTAGCCAATATTTCACTAAACATCTGAGCTGCTTCATTAATACTTTTTCCTTGATCATGTTGCAGCTTCTGTTGTACCTCCTGAGTAGCTTCAACTCTAGCTCTCATGTCATCCCAAGTCTGCCAGTCTTCTTCAATTTTATCCATCTTTTTCTTCTCTTTCTCAGCAGCCTGTTGCTCATCCCACTCTGTTGCAAGTTGTCTTGCTGCTTCTTCATTTAACCTCTCAATCTCATTCTTCTTCTTTGGTACTTCCATAAGTATCCCTTTACCTTTGTCTTTGGGATCAATCTTAGGAACTGAAGTTAGGGATGGTGGAGCACCTTCTCTGATAGAGACTCCTTTTTCTTTGGGCTTGGTCACTGCTGGTTTGGTTTTCTTTCTCAGATATAAGACAGGAGGCTTCTTGTAGGTTGGAGATATAAGGACTGACTTCTTCAAGCTTTGAAGTCCTAGAACTGCATATGTTTCCCGATTCTCTTCATCAATGTCTTCTTGTGGTGTAGTGGTAGTGATGGTAGCCTCTGATGTTGTGGTTTGTTGTATTTCAGCAGCTACTTGCAGGATTTGAGATAGTACTGATTGAATTGCACCATAAGTACTAACTATTGTGCTATCAGTACTAACTACAACACTATAAGTACTAACTGGGATAGTACTTATAGTGCATGTAGGAGTACTGAGCACTTCTTCTGCATGTAAGGTTGTCTGAACATCATCTTCATCATCTAGGAAAGGGCTTTGAAAGTCTTGACCATCCTGCCATTGACCAAATTCTTTTCTTCCTTGTATGTTAGAACTCCTCCCCTGTTTGGAAGAATTCTCTGTTGATGTGCTTGAGATTGTGAACTTGGCCTTTCTTTTGATTGAAGTGGTAACTGTAGAGGCTTCTGCAGTTTGCTTGGAAAGAAGTTTAACTTGATGCTCTAGCCTTTTCATCTTAAGTAGCATTCTGGTATGAACTTTTGCAGCAGCTTTCTTGTGTTCATCCAGTGCAATCTCTAGTGTGTTCACTTTTTTGCATAAAAATCTGTACAAAGCCGTCATATTCTCAAATGTCAAACTGCCCTCACCACTTCCAGCTGTGTGACCTGCTGAGAGAGGTGGATCACTGGGCATTTGAGATGCACTCCCAGGCCTAGCCTGAGCAGATACACCCCCTCTTTTTAGCCTTTTCCTGGGTCCACCCTGTGATTACTCACTAGGTGTTCGCATGGATTGGGTCTTATTTATGTTACCACTTTCCTCACCAGCTTTTAAGCCTGGTTGAGTAGTGGCAGCCCTCACCACTCTATCCCCTCCATCACCTGGGATATGCTCATCTAGTACAATGTTAGGAGGAGAATGGGGCTGAGCTGTCCCACTCTCCTGTCTGGAGTGCCTACTGGTTGATGAAGTTTGTTGATGAGGTGAGTGTTTAGAACATGTGGGTGTGTGTTGGGAACCACCTGTGCTTGATGGTTCTTCACCCTCTGCAGTAAGCATAGATGGAAATAATGGCACTACAACCCCACTATATCCTACCATAGCCCTTAACATATTAGAAAACACTTTGGATGTGAGTACTTTTGATGGATAAATATTTTTGTGAGGTTGCAAGTTTTGTCTTTGAAGATCCAAAAATATTTGTATAAACCTGGGATACATCAGAAACATTTGTAATAGAGTTAGTACCACTTGTAGAGTCCCAAACCTTGGATCTAGAACACTTAGCTTGCAAACGTGTTAGTTTCCTTGGATGGTTCCAAAACAACAATGATAAACTTTGTTGTGAATACACACAAGTATGCGGAAACTACTTGTATGCACTTAGAAGATTTAATGCAGTATAACACCAACAACTTCAATATTATTAAGCAATAATACGAGTACTCTCCTAGTACTAGGGTTTACAACCTTGAAGCTCTACTTTAGACGGCTAGAATATGAGATGTATGTTTAACCTATCTAGGATCTCCTTTTATACACTAAGGAGATCCCTTACAGAGATAACTATGAACTAAGTATATCATATCTTCTATTGGAATAGAAGATATGTTGTTACAACTCTTACACGACATTCCATACTTACATCAGTACAAACTTAAAGCTATCAATACTAAATTTCTCACTATCAGTACTAACTAGTTAATACTTATCATTTAATACTATCAGTACTAACTCTATTACAATAAGTATTAACTCCAATAAGCGTATTTCCCAACACTAAGTGTCAATTTCGGGGTGATCACTCAATCGCACAGTCATAGCATGTATTCTATCATAAGCTTGGCGGTTACATAAATCTCCACCACTAGAGTTAAGGGCTAAACAATTCTCAAAGGCAATATGGGTAGACACGACAAAGGTTAAGGGGTGACTCGTCATTACTAACATGTCACGGCTAAGTGGACAAAATCAATGATACATGACCAAATCCATGGCCAAGACACCAAAGATTGCTCGCTGCATCACCTAGACACGCTTCATGACTAAAGGGTAGGATATGACATGGGATATATAAATGGTGTAAAATAAAAAACAAGTAGGTAGTCTAAATATATAACCAAGTCATCACCACTTACCGTCCGCCCAAAGTTCAAGCTTTGAAGTCAAGAAACCGGATCATGAAATGCTAGGTAAATGTGTCATTAGAGGACGTCGTGATGGGCACACTACCTTTTCTTCAACTGTTGGCATAATTACCAACTCCATTCTTCAAATGCGACCGAGGTGGCCTCCTCGATACTAAATCTATAAAGCTCATAACATTGTGCTTATAACATCGCACTTTACAATAACTAAATAACAAAACAATTTGTTTTTTTTTTTTTTGTTTTTTTTGTTTTTTTTTTTTTTTTTTTTTTTAAATTTTTGAATCATAACAATGATAACTAAACATAATATCCCCCCACTTGAGATGAACAATGGGAATTTGGGGTTCTTCAATGATCTTCAGAAATATGTCGTCGACGAAAGTGTGATTTCCGAACCTTTCCACTTGAACCTTGAACTTAGGTAAATGATGACTTCCCAATCACAAATAAAGACTACAGGGTAGGCTATGGTGTATAGGTGTATCGAAAAAATATATTGGGTTAACAAAATGAAAGGAATGGCTCAGATGGGTGTATCTAGGGGTATCTTGCACTAAAGGTGAGTGCAACAAAAGGGTTTCACATGGGGGTCGTGAAGTCGAGGTGACTAATCGATAGACACACAATGGTAGGCTATTTGGGTGATAATCCTATAATATTGCCTTCTAAAACTGAAAAGTCCAAATACATCGAGCTAACTCAACATACCTCGTCAATGGTCTCGAAATGATGCAAAGGCCAAGTTCTAAAGTTTACAAGCTACCGGCACACTCATAATTTGGTGGATTTGGCGTAAAATATTGGAAATGGATAAGGCTAATCTCACCATATAATATCAAGGGTTGTATGTGCTCGGCTAAGTTCTAATCTAGTTAGGTTAAGAAAAACATGTCAAAATTTAAAAATGGCATAATTTTTCAAAATAAACTAGAAAAACGAGGGCAAAATAATGTTCAATAGATAGTTCTACTCCCGTCCCCCCACTTGAATTGTACAAAGTCCCTTTTGTACTAAGCATTAAATAAAGGTGAAGAGAAAAGTAGAATTAGAGCGAGAACTTCCCTGAAATTTGCTCCAAAAAGAAAGAAGGCCCACGGAAAAGAGACGTGCCTTCGTATAAGCATTATGAACAAACTTCAATCCCTGAAATCACACTACCGACAAGCAATTCTAAAAAGAAAAAAATGAAAAATGAAAAACAAACCTAACTCACTTTCGTAAGAATCACGGTTGCATTTAGCATATGCAACAAGCCTTTTAAACCACTTGGTGTCCCAAGTGGACGAGTGAAGTCTCGTGAGGGTTTACAGGGAACACACCCACAAAGTTTATTTAAAATACTAATACAAGGTTATTGTGTTTTGAAATGAAAGAATTAAAGCAGAGGAAGGTTACGTCGTAACTCCTTGAGGGAGTTACGCCGTAACTGGAAAAACTTGATATAAGCTGCAAAGCGAATGGTTACGGCGTAACCACTTAGATGGTATTACACCGTAATTGGTAATGCGTCAAATAATTCTGCTGCAAAAGGTTGGTTACGGCGTAACCACAAAGATGAGTTACACCGTAACTAGGATCATATCAGCAACAGCAGCAGCAATCTCATCATCGTTTCCTGCAAAAATGGTTAAAACACAAAACCCAACAGAAATGGAAATAAAACAAAAGAAATGGATAATTCGGGTTGTCTCCTGAAAGAGCACTTTTCTTTATTTACGAGTCCTTAAGTTAGACTCAGATCCGCGGGGCTCTATGGGGGCCTGTGGACTTGGCCGACTTCTTCAATGTCCTTCATTAGGTTATGCCTCACCCAGGCGACATTCGTGGCAGTGCGGAGGTATTCATTAGTTTCAATCTTTTGAATTTTGTAAAAATTTTCCTCCGGTCCCAAGTGGTAGCGAGTGAACTCATAATTTTCGACGATAATTGGTGGTGGCCTCCTGTAGGGAATCCCAAGGAGTTTGCACCTCCTTTGCTCGTATTCTTCATCATCGGGGTCAGTAAATTCCTCATTTCCCTCCAACTCAAGGTAATCTAAAATCCTCTCAATGTCATCATCATCAGAAGCGGTGCCTTTAAACCAATCTTCATCGAGCAGATTGTCCACTAGTACACGCTTGCATTCTTCTTTTTCATCTCTTACCAACTTTTTGTCATTCTCAACTGCTATTCCACTCGTGTTGTTAGGGTTCTCGTTGTTTGAATTTTCTTTTCTCATGTACTCCTTCCAAATCTTTTCTTTTGTTAACGTATCTACATGTCCATACTTAATTTTTACCCAACTATCAAATCCCAGGTTGTCCACTCAAGGCAAACTTGTTCTTTCCTCATCGTTGGTTGAGGTCCAAAAGAATTCGTCTTCTCCCATTCTCCTAAAGCTGCTTCCCCCATTGCATTTATCGTCATACGGGTTACATGATGTCCAGAAAACTTCCCCAGGAGATTTTATTTTTTCGCACCAATCACTACGTAATTCCTTGTTGCCAGTTTCGCTTAAATTATCTTCCATGCAGTATATGTCATTATTAGCCACTTCCTTTTTCTGATTATGATCCTCGTAGTCAATCTTGAGTTTTTTTAAGAAGATTCGGGTTAATCCTAGCATTCCCGAATTGTATTGCGTACCAATCATCAATGCTCGCGGAAGGGGTCGCACGTAGGCCATGCTCGTATGGCTTCATCGTCGGTTATGATTATTGGAGTGCACCAATGAGTGATTGGCTCCTCCTCTTCTTCCTCGAAGGAGAGATTTTCTAATCTTTCTTCATCAGTATATGCAGCCCACATAAATTTGTTATTCTTGATCCTATCCTTATCGGCTCCCCCGTCACAAATTTCGTTTCTAGGGTTCGCACGAAGCTCCCTCATAAATTGGTCTTTGATTTCGAAATGGACATCCGCTCCAATTTCCGGTCTTACGAGACCCGGCCCTTGTTATGCTCTTGTCAACGCCAAATATTCCTCAAGAGTGAGGTCATCGATGTTAATGACTTCCATGGTACCTGAAAACTTGAATAATGATCGTGAGAAAAGTTTAAAACAAAACGAAAATGAAAGAGTTAATATTAATCCTAATATAACTCCCCGACAGCGGCGCCAAAAACTTGATGCAGGTTTTACTGACCGGGTTTCAATATTTATAAAGTCTCGTTATACCTATGGTCTACCCTAATGCACTAACGGGCAGTGTATCCAGTCGCGTGTAGTGTAGTATTCGGTAAAGCCGAGGTCGCCCCAAGAGCTATGTGTGTTGGATTATTACTAAGTCTAGGTGTCACAGATTAATAATGGTTTTAATAAGGAATTAATTATTTAACTACTAAAGCAGATAAAAGCAAATAAAGGCAAAGGATAAATCAATAGAGGAGAGTGGTGCTAACCTAGTTATTTCTCCTAGCTAGTAATGTCTACGTCTACTTACTTCCAATTACTTCAGGTGGGGTCAAAGTCGACAGGACAACATTTGGTCAATTCTCCCAAACCTATCAGCAAAGATGCCACCATAGGAGAAGTCAGGTGTCCCCTTATAAGTCCTGTTGTTCCTGGTCCCCTAAGCCAAGTCATTAAGTACCGCAACATTCTAGATTTATAATAGTGAGTGCCCGGGCGTTAGCAACTTAAACACTGACCCCCTAATTCTTAAGTTCATCCAAACGGTAGGTGATCAGTTGGTTAAATCACACAAGTAGAAAGGGTCGTCAGTTGATCATATCTTACCCTTCCCGTCTCAGTCCGCTCACCTAGGGTCAGTTGGTCATATCTCCTAGGCAATTGGCCTCTCTCGCCATTCAAAACTACCGAAACAAGGGTAGCTACCAATAAACTATGCATGAAAACACTTAGAAATAATTATGCGGAAGTAATATAAACGCAAACAAAACAATTAAGGAATCATAACTAGGTGATGCAGGTTTTACTGACCAGGTTTTAATATTTATAAAGTCTCGTTATACCTATGGTCTACCCTAGTGCACTAATGGGCAGTGTACCCGGTCGCGTGTAGTGTAGTAATCGGTAAAGCCGAGGTCGTCCCAAGAGCTATGTGTGTTGGATTATTACTAAGTCTAGGTGTCACATATTAATAATGGTTTCGATAGGGAATTAATTAATTAAACTACTAAAGCAGAATAAAGCAAATAAAGGCGAGTAAAAGGTAAAGGGTAAATCAATAGAGAAGAGTGGTACTAACCTAGTTAATCCTCCTAGCTAGTTATTTCTAAGTCTACTTACTTCCAATTACTTCATGTGGGGTCAAAGTCGAGAGGACAACATTTGGTCAATTCGCCCTAACCTATCAGCAAAGATGCCACCACATGAGAAGTCAGGTGTCCCCTCATAAGTCCTGTTGTTCCTGGTCCCCTAAGCCAAGTCATTAAGTACCGCTACATGCTAGATCTATAATAGTGAGAGCCCGGGCGTTAGCAACTTAAACACTCACCCCCTAATTATTAAGTTCATCCAAATGGTAGGTGATCAGTTGGTGAAATCGCAAAAGTAGAAAGGGTCGTCAGTTGGTCATATCTTACCCTTCCCGTCTCAGTCCGCTCACCTAGGGTCAGTTGGTCACATCTCCTAGGCAATTGGCCTCTAACACCATTCAAAACTACCGAACCAAGGGTGGCTACCAATAAACTATGCATGCATACACTTAGAAATAATTGTACGGAAGTAATGTAAATGCAAACAAAGCAATTGAGGAATCATAACTAGGCCAACACCAAGAGGTGCTTAGCCACTCATATTAATCATACAAACCAATTCATTATTCAAAGGTACACAATACATGAATTGAAAGTAAAGAAAATATAAAATGCTAATGCTTATCGTAGGGGAGTGATTTCTCCCTTGGAGACAACTCCGTATGCTCCTCTAGACCTGCCTGGAGCCTTTTCCCACGTTCTCTGATTGTTGTGTGTGGAATGAGATGATTAGAAATGCTGGAATTCGTGGGGTATTTATAGGCCAGATCTGGGTTACGACGTAACTATAATAAGAGTTACGCCGTAACCTTCAATTCCTCCGTATTTTGCACTATATCTGCTAGTTACGGTGTAACCTTATAAGTGGTTACGCTGTAGTCTTCAATATACTTGGTTACGCCGTAGTTGATGAAATAGTTACGGCGTAAGTATCAGCAGCGTGGAACCGCATTTGACCTAATATAGTTACGTCGTAGCCTTTGGGAAGAGTTACGTCGTAACCTTCTGATAAGTTGGTTTTCTGAGTCACGCAATAGTTACGGCGTAATGTGAGAGATAAGTTACGCCATAACTTCTTCAAAGTAGCATACTGTGATAAATCTTTTGATTTTTCTCCAGTTCCGCGTCTCTTTAGCTCTAATGCTTGTATTTTACCTGAAAGTGGAAAACAATGGAAAACAAGCGTAAATCCATATAAATGATATAAATTACAAGCATTAACAGGGGAAATTGATACTTAATATTCAAGACTATTTGATGTTATCAAATATCCCCCCACTTGAACTCTACTTGCCCTCAAGTAGACCTTATTAGAAAGATTCCTAAAAAGATATCTCCCATAACTTGGAAGATATAAGTTTACAAATCCGTATTGCTAGAATAGAACAAAGCCGAACACCTCACGAAAGGGGAACAAAACACTCAAATCTCTCAACTATTATAAGTGTCAATTTCGGGGTGATCATACAATCGCACAGTCATAGCATGTATTCTATCATAAGCTTGGCGGTTACACAAATCTCCACCACTAGAGTTAAGGGCTAAACAATTCTCGAAGGCAATATGGGTAGACACGACAAAGGTTAAGGGTTGACTCGTCATTACTAACATGTCATGGCTAAGTTGAAAAAATCAATGATACATGACCAAATCCATGGCCAAGACACCAAAGATTGCTCGCTGCATCACCTAGACATGCTTCATGACTAAAGGGTAGAATAAGACATGGAATGTATAAATGGTGTAAAATAAAAAAACAAGCAGGTAGTCTAAATCTATAACCAAGTCATCACCACTTACCGTCCGCCCAAAGTTCAAGCTTTGAAGTCAAGAAACCGGATCATGAAATATAAGGTAGATGTGTCATTGGGCACACTTCCTTTTCTCCAATTGTTGGCATAATTACCAACTCCAATCTTTAAATGTGACTGAGGTGGCCTCCACGATACTAAATCTATAAATCTCATAGTGCTTATAACATCGCACTTTACAATAACATAACAACATTTTTTTTTTCTTTTTTTTCAACATAAGACTAATAACTAAACATAATATCCCCCCACTGGAGATGAACAATGGGAATTCGGGGGGTCTTCAATGATCTTCAGGAATGTTGTCGATGAAAGCGTGATTTCCGAACCTTTCCACTCGAACTTTGAACTTAGGCAAACGATGACTTCCCAATCACAAATAAAGACTACAGGGTAGGCTAAGGTGTAAAGGTGTAACGAAACAATATATCGGGTTAACAAAATGAAAGGAATGGCTCAGATGAGTGTATCTAGGGGTATATTGCACTAAAGGTGAGTGCAACAAAAGGGTTTCACATGGGGGGTCGAGAAGTCGAGGTGACTAGTCGAAAGACACACAATGGTAGGTTGTTTGGGTGATAATCCTATAATATTGCCTTCTAAAACTGAAAAGTCCAAATACATCGAGCTAACTCAACATACCTCGTCTATGGTCTCGAAATGATTCAAAGGCCAACTTCTAAAGTTTACAAGCTACCTGCACACTCATAATTTGGTGGATTTGGGGTAAAATATTGGAAACGGATAAGGCTAATCTCACCATAATATATCAAGGGTTGTATGTGCTCGGCTAAGGTCTACTCTAGTTAGGTTAAGAAAAACATGTCAAATTTTAAAAATGGCATAATTTTTCAAAATAAACTAGAAAAACGAGGGAAAATAATGTTCAAGAGATAATTCTACTCCCGTCCCCCCACTTGAATTGTACAAAGTCCAATTTGTACTAAACATTAAATAAAGGTGAAGAGAAAAGTAGAATTGGAGTGAGAAATTCCCTGAAATTTGCTCCATAAAGAAAGAAGGCCTACGATAAAAAGACGTGCCTTCGTATAAGCATCATGAACAAACTTCAATCCCTGAAATCACACTACCGACAAGCATAATTCTAAAAAGAAAAAAATGAAAAATGAAAAACGAAAAACAAACCTAACTTACTTTCGTAGTAATCACGGTTGCATTTAGCATATGCAACAAGGCTTTTAAACCACTTGGTGTCCCAAGTGGACGAGTGAAGTCTCGTGAGGGATTACAGGGAACACACCCAAAAAGTTTATTTAAAATACTAATAGAGGGTTACTGTGTTTTAAAATAAAAGAATTAAAGTAGAGGAAGGTTATGTCGTAACTCTTTTGAGGGAGTTACGCCGTAACTGTCAAAACCTGACATAAGCTGCACAGCGAGTGGTTACGGCGTAACCACAGAGATGGTATTACGCCGTAATGATTAATGCGCCAAGAATTCTGCTGCAAAAAGGTTGGTTATGGCATAATCACTTGGATGAGTTACGCCGTAACTCTGGTCAGATCAACAAACTGCAGCAACAATTACTTCCTTGTTTCCTGCAAAAATGGTTAGAAAACACAAAACCCTACAGAAATGGAAATAAAATAAGAGAAAGGGATAATTCGGGTTGTCTCCCGAAAGAGCACTTTTCTTTATTTATGAGTCTTTAAGTTAGACTCAGAGCTGCGGGGCTTCTTTCCAGGTGCGAAGAATTCATCTCCCGAAATCTTGCTAACATCTTGCCCATAATAAGTTTTTGCGTGGTGTCCATTTACCTTGAAATATACTCCTTCCTTGTTATGAACCTTAATAGTCCCATAAGGAAACACCGTACTTACTGTGTAGGGGCCAACCCAACGAGATCTCATTTTTCCAAGGAATAACTTGAGTTTTGAGTTAAAAACAAGAACCTCATGTCCTACTTCAAATATTTTATCCTTAATTCGCTTATCGTGTCATCTTTTGGTCCTGTCTTTGTATGCTTTGGCATGATCGTATGCTACAGAAAGGTTATGTCTTTGTATGATTTTGTATATCACCCAAATAAACGGTCCTAACATTGGTATCAGAGCCAGGTTGGTTTATTATTGGATGGTTTTTTTGGTGATGTTTTCTTGTCAAAATCTTGTCTTGAAAATCTGTTTTACTCTTAACCTTTTTACATATCTTTTTGGGTTAACAGTTTTTTAAGAAAGTATGCGTATCCTTGTTTGGTCAAAACATTCTTGTGGTCTTTTCATTTGATATTTCTGTTTTTGTCATCAAGCTTATCCAAAACAGATTCACTTGATAAAAGTATCACTTTTAATGTTTCTTGTTCCAATACTCGTGACTATATCTGTGATAATATTAGTGGTCATATGGTCATCTTTTTATGGTCTAACATGGTCAAAAAAAAATAAAAAAAATAAAAAAGCTTTTATGTATTTCTAGGTAAAAAATGAAGATGGTCGGAATATTTGGTCGGAAAAACTCGCTAGAAAAAAGTCAAGGGGTCAAAACCCTCTTTTTCTACGCATAAGGAGTATCTTCAGAAATATTACGCATAACTGTGAAGTTATGCGTAGGAATTTTTACGCGTGTGCTTTTACGCCTAACCGTGGTTACGCATAAATGACTTACGCTTAAGAAGCTACGCTTAAATGTTACGCATAACTGTTTTGAGCAAGAAGTGTTTACGCATATACTAAAGTTACGCATAAGATCTGGACTGAAAAGTTACGCATAAGGTTTTATTAGCAAGATGTTATGCGTAGAACAGAACCAAAAAGTTACGCGTAAATATGACCATAACCACAATACCAAAATGCCTAACTCTACTTCGACCTCAGATTGTTTCAATCTTCATTGATCATAAAAATTTGAAGAGGATAAACAATCAACAATCAACCAACAATCATCCCTCATTATATACGTCTACTCCATCCATCTCAAACATATCACAACTTCAATTACTCTAACCCATTCCCAAACTTCTCAATCGACTCAAAACAGAAATAAATCAAAATCAATCTCAGTTTGTTCTAACTCAAATCTGTTAAAAGATTTAGTGAGTGAAACATAACCATCATAGATCCTTGAAGAGCATGGCTCGATTTTTTTTATTCGAATTTAAGGAATGAACGATAACAATTATGTTATTGTCATCCTTTGATTCGTTTAAAAGACGCAAGAACTGGTAATCAAAATACATAGTTAAACCTACCCGAGACCATCAATGATCTTAAAGCCTCTTCCTTGCTTTCTTGATTTTGATTGAGCAGAAAATGTTTATAAAGGTGCGTTCAGTTGTGTTTTTTTTATTAATGGCTGAGACGTTGAGATGAGCTTGTTGATTGAGTGAGATTGCTTATGTTAGACTGATGTGATGTGTTAATCTTGTTGAGATGCGTTTTGTGAGAGTTTAGGTTGGAAGTGATAAGATGGAGGCGTGTATTTGTGTTTAGGGTTAGGAAGAGACAAATGAAACTAAGGTTTTGATTTGTTGTATCTATCTCTTATACGAAGGAGTTTTAGGGTGTGGTCATCCGAATAGTATGTATGGGCTGACAAGTTATCAATCTCAAGACTGGATCGGTACTATGTTGGGCCCAGGTTTGTTTGGACTGAATTGGGCTTGCACCTTATATCACCTTTATCATTTTGGACTGAGATTATGGAATATTGGATTTGGACTGATTTTTGGATAGGAGTACGTGGCTAAGTATATGCGTGAATTATTTTGTCTAATTTCAATATTATGCGCTAAAAGTTGATTAAGATAAAGTTTTGGATTATGGTTGGATTTCGACTTAATATTCACGAGGATACAATTTCGACAAGAATCGGGAAACCATTATCATAGTTCGATTTAACCAATTAACGAAGGCTAGTTTTGGGCATTTAACCGCAAGATGTAATTACGGCGAGAATTCACTATTATTTATTTAAGGTTGAAGTAGGATATCACGGGTGCGTGTACTTAGTATCTGAAGATATCGGGGTTGGTTGGATGCATGATTCTTCGAGATCCTTGTTCGAGCTTTAACCGTTTCGAATGACAAAGACTTGAGATATCTAGTTGAACCTGATGTAAGGAGTTACGTTGTTGTGCTCACAGCTTATAACTATCACTTTTAAGGAGTTACGTTGTTGTGCTCAAGTGTCACACTAAGGTGTGGATAATTTGAGAAACTTTAAGTTTACCTTTTTTTGATGGAGTTAAGAAAAAGGGTTCTTCATCTGACAATAGTGCAAGTTTAAGTCACAAGTTCGGGTTATACTACTTCAGTCTCAAGTTCGTCATATTGGGTTTTCTCCATCAGTAGTCACTACAAATAGCTGTCAGAATGATAATGGGGTCGGTAAAGAGTTAGCTGAGAAGAGTATACACGAGTAGAGAAGTCTTATCAGCAATTGATTCTCACAAGATATTTATGGTACTTCACAATTGTTCGATTACTTGGACATACATGGTTTCTCTGTCTTCAATTCATCATCAACATACGTGGTGTATGATTCTGATTCATTGAAAACATCGGGGGGAAGAGAGTATAGGTGGTGTTTGCTTCCTTTGATGTTTTTGTATTTTTTTCCGAAAACCCTCTCCTTTCATGAATTTCTTCAATCAGGGGGAAGAAATGAGACGATTTGTGGTTCAAACGTCTCACTTTGGTGTTATCGTCTCACTTTCATAGAGTTATCGTGTGTGAAGTTACCTAAATAGGATGTTGTGATGCCTCACACACGGTCATTTTATCGAGTAACTGCATATTCACAAGAGATTATTATTCCGATAGACCGCAACATTCAGGGGGAAGTCGTTTCATTTCGTCTTTCGTGGTTTGTTTGGTGTGAAGCATCTACATACGTGAGAAGATCGTGTTGATTTCTCGCATGTTACCCCCGAACGGATTTTCCGCAATAAGTCAGATTTACCTTGTGTGGTTTACTGCTCATCTACAATTTCCGCTGCATACTTAACATTTCAAAAGTTAGAGGAAATTTTCTCTACATCAAAGTTTCGAATCTGCTGAACACGGTTGTCAGTTTGGGGGGAAGCTGATTCAGAAACTTCGCCAAAAAGGAGTGTACGGAGAAGCTGCTAAAGACACGCAACATGAATTGGGGGGAAGTTAATCCAATTTATGCATATTACATCATTTGCCTACAAGTGAAGAAAACGGTTCTCAAGTCAAGGTACAAGAAGAAGAGAAAGAGCGTAAACTTTCATTATCCTTAGCACTTGAAGAGCTTATGAAGACCTTTCTTTATTTGTTTTCTATATCTGTAGTAAATGTTGTAAGTAATCCCTTATGTCGTCCCATTGGGGGAAGATTGTTGGAATCGCTCCTAACTCGTAAATGGAACGACATTGACGGGATTACATTTTCTATCTTTGTTACCTTAAACACAAGGGCTTGTTATGTCATTTAGTGATAGATGTAAGTGTTTGGGTATAAATACCCCTCTATACTTCCATGGAGGGGTGAGTCTCATTAGTGTATCTTTCACCTTTCATTAATAAAACACCTAGTATACTCCCTTCTCTCTCTAGCTTCTCTCTCTAACTTGAAGATGGCTTTCTTCCATCTTCCAAGACCTCCCCAATCACCATATCACCCAAATAAACGGTCCTAACAGTCTCGTAATTCAGCTAAATGATTTATTTGGGAGAATCGGTGTGTTAGGTTCCCATATTGTAACACAAGCATCAATAAAAGAAATAGATGAAGGAGAGATCGGTTGAACAATACCAAACACACACGTATGAATAATAAGAAGAGTTATGCGCAGAGTATGAAAGATAAATTGAACAACCAACCTTCAGTAGAAGGTTTACAAGAGGTACTTATAGGGCAAGGAGCTAGGGCTTGGGCCAAGGCTTATGGGCCTTCTACATAAGCCTTAGCTTAATAATAAACATAAAGGACATATTAAGCTAACTATTACATATGAATCACTAAAACTTGAATTAAGGGTTAGGAGTGATTCCAACAATCTCCCCCTAAGTGTTGGTGATGAATGAAAGAGTGGTAAACGTTGTAGGTGCTGATGTAATAGTAGCTTTGACGTCTTCTGACATTCTTCTTTCTTGTGAGAAGAAGTTTCTTGATTCGAACAATCTCCCCAGTGTAGAGAAATTGTTTCCTTTGAAGTATTCTGCTTTGATGTCAATATTTTCTTTGTTCTGTGATATTTGTTCTTTGTGATGATAGTGATAGTATGTTGTTGTTGTCTGTATCAGGTCTGCTTCGTTGCTCCAGTGTCTCCACGTCTTTCTCCAACATGCTCACACGCTTTTTAATGTTGGATTTCAGTACTGATGAAGTTCTCTTAGTTTTAAAACTTTGTAGATTCTTTGACTTTGACGAAGAGTCATTCTGACTTTGTGTTGCCTTTAGAGAGACCTTCCATAAGTGATGATGTTGGTATGAGCATGTGAAGAATCTGCACGATTAGTCCGCTCCAGAGCTTCCATAAGAAGAAAACATAATAAAGGTAGTGATAAGAGGATTCCAACACTTACAAGTTAGAACTTCGAGAGTGTTAACATCATAGTGCGAAAACACAACTCTAATTCTCACAAAGGCTGTTCCTAAACTGGAGTCCCACAAGTGAGATAACACGATGTACCGAAGTACATCTACAGTTCAGATGAGTCACTGAGGTACACCGAAGCATCACCTCACGACTGTAGACCATTTGAGACACACTAAGCATAATCCACGGGGAGTTACCGAAGTGACCTGCTGTCAGGGCTGTTTGATGTTGACCCTGGCAGGAGTTTCCATTCAATCACTGAGGATCACAATTGTGAACCTCTCATAAAAGTTCTCGACATATTGCTAAGATCTGTGAAGGACACGATGAAGTATCACTTGCGTTCTTATTGTTGAACGACAAGCGATAAAATGTCAAGTGTACCTAAGAGATCTTTTGATGAATCTCGTGGCTCTAGACTCAATAGTGTGCTTTGGTTTTCCTGAGCGGAGACTAGGGAGAGGGTCTCCTTCTTCAATACCAGCAATCTCCAAGAGAAAGCCGATAGTTAATGTAGGGTTCCCTGTGAGAATGAAACAAGCTTCTGTTGAGAGAAACATGAGTGGCTAAGAAGGTTTAGTGCATGCGTCACTGGGTCAATGACGACTTTTAATCTTCAATACCGGTGTCATCAAGTGACAACCAGTAGCATATGAATTGAACCCGGTGTCTGCCCTAAGTTGAATAATCTGGAGGGCTATTTGTTTTCACCCTTTTCTTTGCATTTCTTTTTAATTCTTCAACTCCTTCTTTCTCCGATTCTCATTTTCTCTTTTTTATAGTCATACCTAAGGACTTCTAATTCTAACTGTTGGTGGTGTCCTTGGGTAGATCCTTCCGGCTCTGGCAGATCATAGGACGGTTATTCCTAACCTTAGTCACCTTATAACTCCATGACTAACCTATGTTGCCATAAAACTATTTTCATGAAAGTCTCCCAAAGTGTTTGTAAATGAAAAACATGTTTGAACACTTCGAGAGTTTTAGATTTTCAGAAATACTCCCCCTCCACATGTGCTTGAGAGTTTTGACGGAAATCTGCACAGTGAGGGAAGAGCACACACTTTTGAATTGATCAACTCAAGATACGCAATCCCCCGCGAGACACGGTTACGTTGCATAGTTAAAGAGTTACATTATCAGCTTTTAGGTGTGGACAAACCTCGAAAGGTTGTCAAACCCATCAAAGTTCATGTCTATCAAGAGCTTCTCGAATAGGTACGATTTACTTGGATAAGTCTTGGAAGACAAATCTTTTCAATGTATGACTGTTCAGATCCCGTCAATTCATGGGTTGAATTATGTTCATACGAGGATTCAATAGCAATTCATAACATATTTCTTATCACATAATTTTTCTCCCCCTAAAAAATGGCATATAAATGTTATTTTTGATGAAATTTTGATATCGAATATGACCATTTCGAGTTTTATGGGAAGATTATCACGAAGAACAATTTGTGAACAAAGTTTTTAATCAAATACTCCCCCTCAACAAGTGATATAAACTTTTGAGGTTTTAAAAATCATAGGGGAAGTACTTGTTCTTTTGAGCAAAACCTTTTAAAAGTGAAAGGTTTGATAAGTTTTACTCAAAATTAAGAAGCTTTCGCTCCTTTTATAAGGATTGTGGCACTGAAGCGTACCACAGGGTCCTTTCATGACAAGTACGGGTTGTACACTATTATGTGTGCACAAGCCATGTTCATTAAATAATCACACATCCAAATCAATATGAAAATGAAACAGATTAAGGGGTACCAGGTAGTCCATCAATCTTTCCAGGAATGCGAACAGGGCGTTGATAGCATGTGAGAGTAATCCTGGGACGACCACCTACGAAGCTCTCCAGAGTTCTGAATTGGTCCCTTCTGTACAACCTTTCATCGATATGAGTGATGATCCTCTTCACATCCCATCTTTCCTGAGAGTTCCCTCGCTTTAGTGACCCAATTCCTTCATGTATCGCCTTCAACCTATAAGCCAAGCCGTCCCTGAATTTCTTCAGTGTGTGATCCCCAAACTTATGAAGATCTCTACACGCCATCAAGCAGTTGCATTGTAGTTCACTACGGTAAACTACTCCAAACGGTTTGCTGATGAGAGTGTATTGTGGAAGATGGTTGATGTCAGGAAGTTCTAGCTGAGGTCTGGTAAGGTTGACACGTGTTTGATACGATTCAACAGCAAGTTGTAAATCTTCTACAAGTTAAAAATACTCAAATACTAAGAACATAAACCCTAGTTTTCAAATTTAACATAGTTGGTGATTCTGGGTAGGTTCAAACAAGCAACTAATTTACCAGAAACGTTCACACAAGAAAATACCCAATTCACGCATAAACCCTAGTTTTCAAGAATCATACAATTCATGTATCTGGGTGAGTTTTAATGATGGAAATGGTTTCAAAGTGTTTAGATAAAATTTTTGACACAACCATTTACACCACAAACACTCAAACATGATTGTGTGTTCATACGCTTATGCGTAGAACACAAAATCATCCATAGACAACAATCTAACCGTTGGTTTGAGAAATGATTCAAAACCTATGTTTATATGATTACTAAGAACGTTTAATGACTTACAAATTGATGATCAAGAACACGGATTTGAAGATTGATTATTAGGCGTAGGATTTGGTTGGTAAGTAATAAATGTGTATGAGTAAATGTGATTTTTGAAAGTTAGGTGAGGTATTTTGTTTAAAATACTTTGATCTTTTGACACATTTAGTCCCTGCACCTTTACCATTTACATCCAATGTCCATAACTTCCATTTTGGTTACCAAACGAAAGATATTTGGAAAGAAATTTGATGACACTCCCCCTCGACCATAAATGTGACCACCATTATTAAAGAAACAACCGGGATTAGGTAACATGCAAGTACAAGGTTTTATGAAACCGAAAAATATTTGTTTCTCCCCCTCAACACATGATCGAAAAAATACTGAATTTTGAAAGATTTGAGTGTTGACGGAAGAGTTGTACTTGCCACGTTAAAAGAAATATAGATAGAAGAATATTTTTGTTGTTTTATCTGATTTTAAAATTTTTTATTTTGTTTTTGAAAAATATTTGCAAAAGAGGTTTTGGTGTTTGACTGGTTTTAAGAATGTTTTAAGAGTTCATCCAGTTCCTCTTGAGTCAAACACCACATACCAATCCAGGAGCTAAGGCTTTGGTGAGAAGATCTGCCAATTGGTATTCTGTACCCACAAAGTATAATTCAACAGTACCCTGTTCCACGTGGTCCTTGATCAAATGATAACAAAGATCGATGTGCTTTGATTTCGAATGTTGAACTGAGTTACACGAGATCGCAATAGCACTCCGATTGTCGCAGTACATTGGGATTCTGTCGAATACGCAACCATAGTCTTTCAGTTGTGTTCTCATCCAAATGACTTGAGCACAACACGCCGACATGGCTACATATTCTGCTTCGGTTGACGACAGCGATGTACAATCCTGCTTCTTCGATTGCCATGACACCAGTTTATTACCAAGAAATTGTAATGCTCCTGAAGTACTTTTTCGTGAATCTAAGCATCCTGCGTTATCAGCATCTGAAAATGCTATTTGTTCAAAACTAGAATCCTTCGGATACCAGATCCCCAAGTTAATGGTTCCCTTGATGTATCGGAGGATTCTTTTAGCCTCAGAGAGGTGGGTTTCAGTTGGTCTCGACTGATAACGGGAGCAAAGATATACGGCAAACACAATATCAGGCCTGCTAGCTGTTAGATACATGAGAGACCCAATGATACTACGGTATTTGGTAGGGTCCACCAATTTCCCATGTAAATCAGCGTCTAGCTTCTTGGTATGAGCCATTGGTGTGGCATAGGTGTCACAGTTTTGCATTCCAAATTTGTTTAACTGTTCAAGGGTATATTTAGACTGACTCAAAAAATACCACGGGGTGATTGATGAACTTGCAGTCCTAGAAAGAACGTAAGTTCACCCATCATTGACATTTCAAAATGTTTCTTTATTAGTTTTGCAAAAGCGATTGAGTATTTTTTATGTGTTGACCCAAAAGTGATGTCATCCACGTAATTTTGAACAATTAAAATATGTTCCCCGTGATATTGTATGAAAAGAGTTGGGTCGACCGAACCTTTGGTGAAATTATTAGCAATGAGGAAAGATGATAACTTATCGTACCACGCCCGAGGAGCTTGTTTGAGACCATACAGAGCTTTGTTCGTTTTGTAGACATGGTTCGGGAACTCGGGATCAACGAATCCTTCTGGCTGGCTGACATAAACCATTTCTTTCAGTTGCCCATTCAGAAAAGCAGTTTTGACGTCCATCTGAAAGACCGTTATATTCATATGAGCCGCGAACGCGAGAAAGATCCGAACATCCTCAAGACGAGAAACCGAAGCGAATGATTCTTCAAAGTCAATACCCTCTTCCTGTCTATAACCCTTAGCCACCAGACTTGACTTGTTTCTGATTACGTTCCCTTCAGCATCCAATTTGTTCTTCCAAATCCATTTGAGACCAATGACGTAGACCCCTGTTGGTCTTTCAACCAGTTCCCATACTTCAAGACGTTTGAATTGGTTGAGTTCTTCTTGCATGGATTCAATCCAGTTGTCTTTTGTCATTGCGTCTTTAATGTTTTTAGGCCTAGATTGGCAAACAGTGAGTGCATAAATGCAATGTTCACCATCTGTGTGAAGACGTTGTCTTGTAACGAATGGTTGATTCGGGTTGCCAATAATATTCTCTAGAGGATGATCTTTTGTCCAACGATGTGTAGAGGGTTGATGTTGTTATACATTGTGCAGATTTTGAGGATTCAAATGGTTTGTAGATGATTCTACAACATCAGGTGCAGCAGTTTCATTAGCAAACGGGTTAAAGAACACATTTGGATCAAAATCTGCAGGTAGGGGTACTTCATTAAGAACATCATCAGCTGGTTCAGTGTCATTGGATGCAGTTTGTTCAACTGTTGGTATAGAGTCAACTGGTGGTGCTTCTTCAACAGTAGTTGTTGTAGCAGGTGTATCAGGTATAAGAGTATGAGCAGGTTGAGCAACGGAAACATCGGATACACCTGGAGCACGTTCATCAATGTCATCACTAAACAGCAGAGCAAATAGCTTTTCCATTTGTTGACGAGTAAGTTGGGGGCTTGGGTCAGCTGACGATGGGGTTTGAGGGAAGTTTAAACGGTTGTGACCGGGTTCCAAGCTGTTATGCTCAGAAGCCATATCTGTAAGCTCATCAAAATTAGCATGAATCGTTTCCATAACCTGCTTTGTACGACGACTCCATATCCGGTAACCTTTAGAATTCTCACAGTATCCAATAAAGACTCCAATGTCAGCTTTGGCTTTGAGCTTACCAAAGTCATCACGCTCATTATTCGGGTAGCAAAGGGATCCAAATACATGAAAGTGTTTAATATTCGGTTTTCGGTTGTGGATAAGTTCAAAAGTTGTTTTGTTGTGGCGTTTTGTAATCATTGAGCGGTTTTGAGTGTAGCATGCAGTTGATACAGCTTCTGCCCATAAGTAATATGGAAGTTTAGCATTGATTAACATTGTTCTTGCAACTTCCACTAACGTACGGTTTCGTCTTTCAACAACTCCGTTTTGTTCTGGTGTACGTGCAATAGATGTCTGATGCTCAATTCCCACTTTGTCATAAAATTCTCGAAGAGTTTGGTTCACAAATTCAGTTCCTTTGTCTGTTCTTATTTGGCGGACGGTATTCCGGAGCTGAACTTGAATTTTCGTGAGAAAGGTGATGATCATCTGTGGAGCTTGATCTTTGCTTCGAATAAAGTAGACCC
The DNA here is from genome assembly GCA_019973895.1 of Chrysanthemum seticuspe. Classification (NCBI taxonomy): domain Eukaryota; kingdom Viridiplantae; phylum Streptophyta; class Magnoliopsida; order Asterales; family Asteraceae; genus Chrysanthemum; species Chrysanthemum seticuspe. Next base: position 121,657,537 of record BPTQ01000007.1, read on the forward strand.
AAGTCCATCGTGAGTAGTCATCGACAATTACCAAGATGTAGCATTTGCCATTAATCGTTTGCACGCGCATCGGGCCACACAAATCCATGTGAAGAAGATGAAGCACATGCTGAGAGCTGTGTTCCACCTTTGAAGGAAAATGAGCACGAGTGCTTTTCCCTTGTTCACAAGCTGAGCAAAGGTGATCTTTGGAATACCAGAATCTCAGGAGACCTTCAACAAGTTTGTGTCGAGCAAGGTTGGTGATGGTTTGAAAGTTTAAATGTGAGAGACGACGGTGCCATAGCCAAGATTTTGTAGATGTAGCCTTTGAGAGTAGACAGATGGGAGATGAAGCAACCATGTCTTGCATTGAGATTGTATACAGACTAGAATTGCGAGAGCCAGACATAAGATTGTTTCCTTGTAGATCACGAATGAAACAAGTTTTCTCTCGAAAAGCAACTTCCAAGTCTCCATCACAGAATTGACCGACTGAAAAGAGATTGTGACCGAGGCCTTCCACATAATAAACCCTACTAATTTCGATATTGCCATTGATATAATCTCCATAGCCCATGATAGTTGCGAAGTGATCATTCCCGAATCTGACAGTGTCAATGAACTTTTCAATAAAGTTTGATAACAGTTTAAGATTCGCCTGTCATGTGTCGGGAACATCCGCTATCAACAATCCAAAGGATGATCTATATCACCTGGATTACACACAGACGACACAGATGGAATAGAAGTAGATGTGGAACCCGAAGTGTTAAAGGGTTCCGAAGCAGTTATAGTAGAAATACACACATCAATGACTTTCGGCATCCATTTAAATCCTAGTGTATTATGTATCCATTTCTGCCATCTCCAACTAGTATTTGCTTTAGTCTTAGTGAATGCACTAGGTGGTACTACAGTCCTTGGAGGTGATACTGGAGCTATAGGGACATCAATGTGTTTCTTAGAATCTAAAGAGGGCGGTTTACCAAGCACATACTTAGAAGCATTAGTGTGCCTAGAGGTATTCCGATTCTTAGGATTCCTTAAACGAGACAAGATAGCTCTAGCAACACATTTGTCATGACAATCAGAAAGCATACTTTCACGACAAATAACACAAGAAGCATCAGACTCAATATCAAAAGTACTTAAACGTTTAGCATTCGTTACAACACTTTTTCCATTACATTTGTCAGACGCAATATCTAAAGTTGGTGCAACTTGAGTCTTATTCAAAGTCCTAGGGTGTTCTTCTACTTCAGCATTCTTTATTGTTCTTTTCTTAGGTCGCAACTTCCTATTCTTCCTTGTATTGTTCCTAGGCTGTGAAGTGTGGACGTTTGGAAAAGAAGCAACTAGTCCTGTTTCAGTAGAGGAAAGCATATTAGTATCTTGTGGTTTGTCAGTAGGCATTATGTGTTCACGTTTTCTAAGTGTTACAGGTGCAATTCTCTTAATGATGCTAGGCTGAACTTGTTCATACTTTCCTAACATCTCCCTTAACTTAATAATAGTGTGCACCAAATCTTGATTTTCAGAACGAAGATTTCCAGCAAAATTCATGACTTCTTTAGTGTGTGCAAGATAATGATCGAGTTCGTTTGATGCTTCATCACGAGTCTGTTTGAGTAAATCAAATATGACACCATATTCCTTTTTAACTTTTCAAATTTCTTGTTCATATTTTAAGATTTGACATTTCAAAGACGCGTTTTGATCATCCAGTTGCTCAAATATTGGATTAAACGTTTTGGATTGCAACTGGTTGATTTTGTTTTGCAAAGCAAGTTCACGATTTTGACAATTTTTTTGAAACCATTGAAGACGACGTTTTGAATTTGAAAGCTCTTTTAACAGTCGTTCATTTTCAACTTTTAAAGACTCGATCTGATGCACATTATCAGTATTCGCAACAATATCAACAGAATCAACAGAGATATGATCAGATGCATATGCAACAGATTGTAATAACACAAGATTTTTGATATCAACACAGATAACATCTTCCAAGAGTCGATCAACATCTTTTCTTAACAATTTCTTTTTACGTTTAGTATTTGAAATCGATGTTTCTATTTTCTCGAAAACTGTTTTCATGAGACCAAGTACCTTGTGAAAATCCCTTTCCCAATATAGTGCACAAGTTTTCAAATTTTTTACATGGGGTAAAATTCTTTTCTGAAGAATATCTATTTGTTCTCGCGCCATTGGCGATTGAAAATGTTCAACTTTTATTTCAGAATGAAATTCAATCTCACGTTCCAAAATTTTGAGGTCAGATAAGAAAGTGTCAAAATATTTGACAACGCGACAACTTTCGGCTTTTGTTTTAACTTCACTAAGTGAAGGTAAAGGACCATTAATTTGTGCACCATTGTGTTGGGGACGAACTTCAGAAACTGGTGTGATAACCAAAGGTTTGTTTGAAGTATCTTGTTGTGTGACAAAAGTTACGGCTTTTGAATAGTTAAATTGTTTGTTATAAACGACATTTTCGATTTTTGACCGACTCTCGTCATCTGCATCTAATTCCTCCATGCGATTATATTCAACAACAGTCATAATTGAATCATCAATTCTATGTTCTGCATTGTAAACTTCAGTATTTGGTTTGAATGCTCTGTTTGAAAACTTAGGTTTGTAATCAGCAAGAATTGGTCCATATCCATTTGGATTTGGTTTAAAAGTAAACTTTTGAATAGTTGTTATTGACTCACCATGTTTATAAACAACATTTCGAAACTCTTTGATTTTGTGTTGTAAGTCGACAATTTCTTCAAGATAGTTATCTATTCGTTTCGTGGAATGCTTTTTGTACTCAGAGAACTGTTTTTGACAAGTTAACAACTCAGCCTTGGCTTTTTGAGTTTCCAAAGTAAGAGCGTTAATTTTTTGTTTATGTTCATGTTTCAGTTGTTCTATTTGAGACAACAAAGCATTCTTGGATGCGGCTAGATCACGTATCTGTCGTTCTAATGATTTTTCGTTTTGATGAGATTTAGCAAAAGCGACCTCAAAACCTTGTTCACGTTTTTCTTGAGTTTTAAAAACGTTGATTTGTCTAATTAAGCATTCATTATCCCTAATTAACAGTGCATTTTTATCTTTCAATTGCTTGCAAATTTCCAAACGAGATTCTTGGTCTTTAATTAAGGTCAGGAGCTCAATTTCTCTATTAGACAAAAGCTCATCTGGTTCAACGTGAGTCTCAACATGATCATTATTTAGATCCTCAAATATAACCACGGAGTCAACTTGCTTATCAATATTAACCATAAGGTTATCTTGATCGTCAAATATGACTACGGGATCTATTTGATAGTCATCGAAATGAGATGTGGATAACTCATGTTGAACACTGTGATCCTTGTCGGATGGAGAAATTGGCGGAGATATCAGATCAGGAATGAGTGTATTTTGGTCCGGTACCTGAGACAAGCCGTCAGTGTCATACACTAGGCCTGTGTCACTCATGTGTAGAGCTTGCATTTGTGCCATCAACATCACTGCTGCATTAGCCTGCAAGTCCTCCATATCATCATCAGAATCTGCATCTGCCATAAAGCTCTGTTCCTTGTTGGTAAGAGTTCCACAAGCTTCATCCTTGAGAGCCAAGAGCAAAGCCTCTTTGTGATAAGCACTGCCTCTTATCCTCGGCTTAGGGCATGCATTAGCCAGATGACCCTTCTCATTGCAGTTATAACAACGAAGACCATTAACCCCATTCTGAGCATTCCCCTGTTCAACCACTTGATCCCTTTGTTGTTGCGGAGCACCCATGTTATTCCTTCCCATAGCATTAAACCCTTGACCACCTCCCATGTGAAGACCATAACCATGATTCTGAACTTCAATGCATCCATTGTTCACAACAGCCTGATTCCTTGTGTTAGATGAGGAACGAATGCGATTGTTGGATTTGTTTGTATACCGGCCGAATGCTTTAGCAATTATAACAAATCCTTGTTGCAATTCATCGAAGGCATCAGAGTCCTCATCAGCTTGACTGTAAAGTGCTTGAGCATTGTTGTTGTTGTTGTATGGAACCAATTGAGTTTGTTGAGGTTGTTTCTGTGACGGATCATATGGTGTAATGGTTGCAGTTGGTTGAGGAGCGGGTTGAGGAGCTGTTTGAGGAGGAAAACTAGTTTGAGCCCACAAAGCAAGTTTTTGATTGTCCCTGTAGAGCTGGGAGTCCACGGATAGTCCTTTCTTTGTCAACTTCTTTTTGGTGAGGCTTCAAATAGTCGTACAACAATCCGTATGTAGCATGATGAAGATTCTTCGCTTGACGGAGAAAAATGACATACTTCTCCCATTCCGGACCAAGATTACTTAGGAACTTAGTGTTGACAGGAATTCGTGGCATGATGATGTTGTGTTTGTCCAAATCATTAATGATATCTGAAAAGCGATGATGATATGACTCTAATGTCTCTCCTAGTTCAATCATGAAGTGTTCATAAGCCAAGTAGATTTTAGATTCCATATCTTCCTGATTGAGTGTTGTGCCTTCCATTAGAAGATGAATATGTTCCCACATTGCTTTAGCTGTCTTTTGAGCATCAACACTTCGAAGTATCGGATTGGGTAATCCCAGAAGGATGTATTGCATTGCTAGTTCATCGGCTTCAAAATGTAGAAGTTCATCAGCAGTGAGGTCTGAGATAGTTGCAATATGGGTGACAGCATCTCTTGGTGGATTGGCAGCCGGATCTGCGGGTGTGACAACAGTAGGCATCTGAAATGGACCTTCCATAATGACCTTCTTTAAGAACTTTCCATGTGGCTTCTTTAGATCACAAAACCTAAAGAACCTTATCACCCATTGATCATAATTTCTGGGAGTGAGCATTGGAGGTCTATCAAGTGAGCCAGCTTCATGAATTGATTGTTGGCTACTTAAGGCTTCACACATCTTGCCAAACCATGTCGGTTCCTTCATAGTACTCCTGGATGGATGTTGATTGTAAGAGTTTGTGTAAGTTTGTACTTGAAGACTAGGTGGTGGTTGAACCATTTGTGGTGGAATTGCTCCAAGTTGTGGAGTATGTTGTTGATTAAATTGTTGTTGATAAATTTATTGTTTTTGATTAAATTGTTGATGTTGTGGACTTAGTTGTTGTTGTTGTTGTTGATTATAGGTATAAGGGAAATAGCTAGAGTAGGGTGGTTGTGACATGTTGAAAACCTGTGTTGTTAAATGGATCTTTGTAGTCAAATGAAACGTTGTTGATAAAGTATCCTTAGGCGTAGAAACCAAGTGTAGGCAAAGTAAGACTTAAGCGTAAAAACACCAAACTTACGCGTAAACGTGATAGTAACGCGTAGGATTAGCTTACGCGTAAGAATTGAGAAACACTAAAGTTATGTGTAAACTAAAAGTTAAGCGTAGAAAACCTTAGGCGTAGGATTAGCTTATGCGTAAGACAGAGCTTAGGCGTAAGAGAAATCTTATGCGGAAAGAGTTCTACGCATAAGTTTGAGCTTATGCGTAAGATTAGGGTTTTGCCCAAAAGATCCTTTACACTATCACAGTGTAAAAGATATCCAAAGTCGAAGTGTTTTCAGGCTTATCCAAGTAAGAAAACACTGAGTAAACCACGAAAACTGAAGATCGATCCAAGGAAAAGTTAAGCGTAAAAATAGGGTTTTGATACGCGTAAAACTTGACCAAAACTGATTTCTGCCCAATGATGTTTCTAAACCAGATTTTTGTGATGAAACAACTTCAATATCACCAAAATAACGCAAAAGTGTGAAACTTGATGATCCAAAACTTCTAAACACCTTATGCGTAGAAATAAACCCACGCTTAAAACCAAGCTTAAAAACAATGATCCACACGTAAAGTTTGAAACTTTTTGCCAAAAATAGATATTTTAACACCTAAAAATGTTGAAAGTACAAGAATCTTGGATTAAAAAGTGTAAAAATTAAGTTTTTAAGCTTGACAAAGTGAGAAACTGTTTTACGCGTAAGACCAAAGAAACTAACTTCAAAAAACAAAAGATGTTCACCCAACTATTTGGCGAATGATACCACTGTTAGGTTCCCATATTGCCACACAAGCATCAATAGAAAAAATAGATGAAGGAGAGATCGGTTGAACAATACCAAACACACACGTATGGATAATAAGAAGTGTTATGCGTAGAGTATGAAAGATAAATTGAACAACCAACCTTCAATAGAAGGTTTACAAGAGGTATTTATAGGGCAAGGAGCTAGGGCAACACATCTAGACTCCTTCCCTTCTTATGGGTTTGGGCCAAGGCTTATGGGCCTTCTACATAAGCCTTAGCTTAATAATAAACATAAAGGCCATATTAAGCTAACTATTACATATGAATCACTAAAACTTGAATTAAGGTTTAGGAGTGATTCCAACACGGTGTTCCTTAATCACATCAGCGTCTAAATTAGCATTCTTGAGAGCCCAATATGCCTTATGTTCCAACTCTACGGGAAGATGACATGCTTTTCCGTAAACAATCTTAAAAGGGGTGCTTCCGATAAGAGCTTTGAAAGCTGTTCTGAATGCCTATAATGCTTCGTTGAGTTTGTCTGACCAATCTTTTCTGTTACTGCTGACGGATTTTTCTAAGATTCGCTTGAGTGACCTATTGGTGTTTTCAGTTTGCCCATTAGTTTGGGGGTGATAAGGTGTAGAAATTCGGTGGAGTACCCCATATCTGTTAAGAACTTTCTCCATAATAGCATTACAAAAGTGCGTTCCTCGATCACTGTTGATGGTCTTAGGGATCCCAAATATGGAGAATAATCTTTTCAAAAAATGAATGATACTTCTAGCATCACATGTTTGCAGAGCTTCAGCTTCGACCCACTTAGAAACATAATCGACAGCTACAAGGATATAACTTTTATTCTTTGATGGAGTGAAGGGTCCCATAAAATCGATCCCCAAAACATCAAAAACCTCACATACCATAATGTTGTTGAGTGGCATCTGATTTCGAGAAGAGATGTTTCCTGCCCTCTGACAAGCGTCACAGTCCCTAACATGTTTTGCGGCGTCTTTGAAAATGCTAGGCCAAAAGAATCCGGCCTCATAAACCTTCCGAGCAGTATTATCGGCCCCATAGTGTCCTCTTGCAGGTCCGTTGTGACAATGTTCCAGAATCTGTTTTTGCTCATTTCCAAATATGCATCTCCGAATAATACCATCAGGGCATGATTTAAAAAGGAACGGATCATACCAGAAGTAATATTTTAGATCTGAGAAGAACTTTTTCTTTTGATCGTAGGTTTTGTTTCTTGGTAATACTCTGGCCGCGAGGTAATTAGCGAAATCTGCGTACCATGGCTCGGAACTGGAATCCTTAATTCTAACTGCCATGAGATGCTCCTAGGAGAAGGAGTCCCTAATAGTCTCTTTGTCAAGTTCTTCAAGCTCAGAGTTTTATAATCGTGAGAGGTGGTCCGCTGCTAAGTTTTTTGCCCCTTTTTTATCCTTGATTTCAATTTGTAATTCTTGCAACAGCAGCACCCATTTAAGGTTTTACTAGCGTAGTAAATGGGTTTAAATTTTTTATCCACCCTTTGTCCTAAAACAGCACCCACAGCATAATCACTAGCATCGCACATAAGTTCAAAATCGTTCCCCCAATCAGGAGCAATAATAACAGGGGCAGTAGTCAGTTTTTCTTTTAAAATATCAAAAGCCTTTTTGCAATCATCGTTAAAATCAAATTTTGCGTCTTTCATGAGGAGTTGGGTCATAGGTTTGGCAGTTTTGGAAAAGTCTTTTATAAATCGTCTATAAAATCCCGCATGCCCAAGAAAACTCCTAATTCCTTTTAGATTGGTTGGATAAGGCAGTCGAGAAATAACGTCAACCTTAGCTTTATCAAATTCGATTCCTGTTTGGGAAATCTTATGCCCCAAAACAATCCCTTCTTTTACCATAAAATGACATTTCTCCCAGTTAAGGACAAGGTTGGTTTCTTCACATCTGGCGAGCATTTTAGATAGATTATTAAGACAAGATGAGAAAAAGTTACCAAAAACCGAGAAGTCTTCCATGAAGACTTCCATAAAATCTTGACACCTATCCGAGAATATTGTAGTCATGCACCGTTGGAATGTGGAGGGAGCGTTGCATAGTCCAAAAGGCATCCTTCAGTAGGCGAATGTTCCGTAAGGGCAGGTGAAAGTAGTCTTTTCTTGATCCTCAAGGTCGATAGGAATTTGAAAGTATCCCGAGAATCCAACAAGAAAGCAGTAATACTCATGTCCAGAGAGTCTCTCTAGCATCTGATCGATAAATGGAAGGGGGAAGTGATCCTTTCGTGTTGCATCATTTCATTTCCTGTAATCGATGCACACCCTCTAGCCAGTGACTGTTCTAGTCGGTATCAGCTCATTATCTTCATTGGTGACTACTGTCATTCTTCCTTTCTTTGGCACAACATGAATAGGACTAACCCAAGGACTATCAGAAATAGCGTAAATTAGACCCGCATCCAGAAGCTTAATGATTTCGTCTTTTACCACGTCTTGGAATTTTGGGTTTAATCTCCTCTGTGGCTGTACTACAGGTTTAAAATCATCTTCCATAAGTATCTTGTGAGAGCAATATGAAGGGTTAATTCCTTTTATGTCAGAGACTTTCCATGCAATTTCCCCCTCGTGCTTGCTTAAAACCTGTAGTAGCGACTCCTTTTCTTCGTCATATAACAGAGAAGAAATCACAACAGGAAAATTACGATCCCCATTAATGAATGCATATTCTAAATGAGGAGGGAGCTCCTTGAGTTTTGGGGTAGTATCAGCTTCTTCCGGGGTATTTGCTGAACATAAAGTTTGATTGTTCGCGGCCAGTTCTTCCATATCGCTTTGTCCATCGCTAGATGTTCCATCAATATCTTCGAATTTCAATGATTTCAAAGGGTCGGGAAGAAAGCATTCCTGGGCATGTTTCTGAGCGTTAGCTTCGATAAGGTTGAGATCATCAAGGTTGTCGTCAGTGAAAGAAGCAATCTCATTGACTTTTCGAGATCGAAGGTAACCTTATTGTTTCCAATCTCCAACGAAATCTTCTTGTTAAAGACATCAATCATAGCGTGTGCAGTTGCAAGAAAGGTTCTTCCAAGAAAAATAAGGATATCATCCTCTTCTATCTCAAGGACCACGAAGTCAACCGGGAAGATGAATTTATCGATCTTGACAAGAACATTTTCAGTGATTCCTTTAGGATATTGAGTAGTTTTATTGGCTAGCTCAATACACATTCTAGTAGGTTTCAGTTCCCCCGATTCTAGACATGAATATAGAGAGAATGGCATAAGACTTATGCTTGCCCCAAGATCGGCAAGGGCATTGTTGAACAAAATTCCCCCGATTGTGCAAGGTAAGGTGAAACTCCCTGGATCTTCTTCTTTGAGAGGCATATCTTTTAGAAGGGCGGCAGAGCACCTTTGATTTAAAGTTATCTGTGTCTGATCAGAAAGTCTTCTATGGGTTAGGAGATCCTTCATGAATTTAGCATATTTTGTCATTTGCTCAAGGGCTTCAACGAGAGGGATATTAATGCTGAGTTGTTGTAATTTCTCCATGAATTTATGAAATTACACTCGTTCTTGTTCCTTCTTAATTCTTCCCAGAAATGGAATTGGTGGAATGTAGGGACAGACTTTTATGACAGTAGGTTGAGCCTCCTCTGTTTCTTTGTTGTTGTATTGAGGCGTTTCTTCAGTCAGATCATTCGAGTTTGAAGGGTAGGCTGGCTCCTTATAGTTTAATCTACTTCTGGTTGTAATGGCATGAGCTAGATCTCGAGGGTTTGGTTCAGTTGTGCTAGGTAATTCTCCTTCATCTCTCATTCTAATAGATTCTGCGAGCTTTCCGACTTGATTTTCAAGTCTTCTTATGGCAGCTGCTTGTGTTCTAAGCGCATTGTCGTAATCTCGCTTGATATTCCAAACCAATTTTTTGTTCTCTTCTTGTTTTCTGCTGGATTCCTTGACAAGAAACTTCACAGCCTTTTCTAGATATGTTACTCTCCCATCAATGGGTTTATCGAACTTGTGTTTAACCATCTTGACTTCTTCAGTAAGGGATTGCATATCTACTTCAAATTCCTCCAGATTCTTAATTACAGATTGTATCTCGATAGGATCTTTGTTCCAATCTTCATTCCAAGATGACGTGTAGAGCGCCACTTCTTCAACTCTTGTCCATCCTTTATCAGCAGTCATTAACAGTATAGGTTCTTTAGAGTCCAATAATTGCCGAGTTTTAATGTTCAACCCGTTGTAAAATATTTGCAGTTGCTCGTGCTTGTTGAGTTTATGCTCGGGGCACTTGAGGATGGATTCGTTGAATCTTTCCCAAGCTGTAAACAGTGGCTCATCATTGAATTGACTAAACCTCCTAATTTCATCAACTTGCTGGAGGATTTTTGCAGGGGTTCGGTATTCTTTAAGAAAGACCCTCTTAAATGCATTCCACGTTGTGATAGATACAGATGGAAGTTTCTTTAACCAATCTCTAGCTCTTCCTTTTAGGGTAAAAGGGAATGCCCTCATCATAACATGTTCTCTGGAGATTGGTTAAAGAAATCGGTGATCTCACATACTTTTGCGATGTGCTCGTGTGCTTCTTCATCTTTGGTTCCATAAAAGCAGCATCTTTTTAGTTCATCAAGACAGAGTCCCCATAATTTGAATTTTACATTTTCTTCAAGGGCTGGAATGGTGATCCCCTGTTTACTTTTAGAGGCGGTGAGATAATCATTCATAGTGAGAGACATAATATAAGAATAAAGCAAAAGACTTAAATAAAAATCCTAATATAACTCCTTGGCAGCGGCGCCAAAAACTTGATGCAGGTTTTACTGACCATGTTTTAATATTTATAAAGTCTCGTTATACCTATGGTCTACCTTAGTGCACTAACGGGCAGTGTACCCGGTTGCGTGTAGTGTAATAATCGGTAAAGCCGAGGTCGTCCCAAGAGCTATGTGTGTTGGATTATTACTAAGTCTAGGTGTCACAAATTAATAATGGTTTTGATAGGGAATTAATTAATTAAACTACTAAACCAGAATAAAGCAAATAAAGGCGAGTAAAAGGTAAAGGGTAAATCAATAGAGGAGAGTGGTGCTAACCCAGTTAATCCTCCTAGCTAGTTATGTCTACGTCTACTTACTTCCAATTACTTCAGGTGGGGTCAAAGTCGAGAGGACAGCATTTGGTCAATTCGCCCTAACCTATCAGCAAAGATGCCACCACAGGAGAAGTCAGGTATCCCCTCATAAGTCCTATTGTTCCTGGTCCCTTAAGCCAAGTCATTAAGTACTGTGACATGCTAGATCTATAATAGTGAGTGCCCGGGCGTTAGCAACTTAAACACTCACCCCCTAATTCTTAAGTTCATCCGAACGGTAGGTGATCAGTTGGTCAAATCGCACAAGTAGAAAGGGTTGTCAGTTGGTCATATCTTACCCTTCCCGTCTCATTCTGCTCACCTAGGGTCAGTTGGTCATATCTCCTAGGCAATTGGTCTCTACCGCCATTCGAAACTACCGAACCAAGGGTGGCTACCAATAAACTATGCATGCATACACTTAGAAATAATTGTACGGAAGTAATGTAAACGCAAACAAAACAATTAAGGAATCATAACTAGGCCAGCACCAAGAGGTGCTTAGCCGCTCATATTAATCATACAAAGCAATTCAATATTCAAAGGTACACAATACTTGAATTGAAAGTAAAGAAAATATAAAATGCTAATGCTTATCGTAGGGGAGTGATTTCTCCCTTGGAGATAACTCTGTATGCTCCTCTAGACCTTCCTTGAGCTTTTTCCCATGTTCTCTGATTGTTGTGTGTGGAATGGGATGATTAGAAATGCTGGAATTCGTGGGGTATTTTAGGCCAGATCTGGGTTACGGCGTAACTATAATAAGAGTTACGCCGTAACCTTCAATTCCACCGTATTTTGCACTAGATCTGCTAGTTATGGCGTAACCTTATAAGTGGTTACGCCGTAGTCTTCAATAGACTTGGTTTCGCCGTAGTTGATGAAATAGTTATGACGTAAGTATCAACGGCGTGGAACCTCATTTGAACTAATATAGTTACGTCGTAGCCTTTAGGAAGAGTTACGCCGTAACCTTCTGATAAGTTGGTTTTCTGAGTCACGCAATAGTTACGGCGTAATGTGAGAGATGAGTTACGCCGTAATTTCTTCAAAGTAGCATACTGTGATAAATCTTTTGATATTTCTCCAGTTCCGCGTCTCTTTAGCTCTAATGCTCGTATTTTACCTGAAAGTGGAAAACAATGGAAAACAAGCGTAAGTCCATATAAATGATATAAATTACAAGCATTATCGGGGGAAATAACACTTAATATTCAAGACTATTTGATGGTATCACTAGGCCAGCACCAAGAGGTGCTTAGCCGCTCATATTAACCATACAAATCAATTCAATATTCAAAGTTACGAAATACATGAATCAAAAGTAAAAAAAAGATAAAATGCTAATGCTTATCATAGGGGATTGATTTCTCCCTTGGAGACAGCTCCGTATGCTCCTCTAGACCTGCCTTTGGCTTTTTCCCACGTTCTCTGGTCATTGTGTGTGGAACGGGATGATTGGAAATGTTGGAATTCATGGGGTATTTATAGGCCAGATCTGGGTTACGGCGTAACTAATATAAGAGTTACACCGTAACCTTCAATTCCTTTGTATTTTACACTAGATCTGCTGGTTACGCCGTAGTCTTCAATATACTTGGTTACGCCGTAGTTGGTGGAATAGTTACGGCGTCGTTATCAGCGGCGTGGATCCTCATTTGACCTAATGCAGTTACGGCGTAGCCTTTGGAAAGAGTTACGCTGATGTGCCCGGTTGGTGCAAGTTTTAAATTTATAAAAGGTGAATTACCAATATTACCAATAACACATACGAGCAAGTATACTCGTCCGTTATAGCAAGATTATGAAGGTAAGTCGGGATCGTTCGCAGGGATTTGAGTGAATCTAAGCACAAGTTTGAATTAACGGAGTCTATCCAAAACATGTAAAAAAGCAAATAGATATAATGAAATTCAGATGATTAAAAACTACACTTGCTTAAACTAGTTTCATATCATAGATTAATGTGATTGTGTTAACCTCTTAACATGTTGGTTATGATAATTAGTTTGAAGACTAATATATTGTTCTTAGAAGTTAAACCTTCGTCAAGATTTTAGTTTATAAAAACAAGCATTAAGTTTAACCAATCAATTCAAGACCAATTCAAGTTTCATAAGTCTACATACATAAACTTAAACACAAAAACATCCACTTGTTCATCAAATTGCTTAAGAAATGGTCAATACAAAAGGTAACCGATCATAGACAAAAGGCTACAATTGATTCTCAACAACTAATCTTACGACCATTTAGATGTTTCCAACCAATCCAATTTGATAATCAAAAAGCGTTTCTATTACAACCACACCTTAGTTCCTTTGTATAATCAAGAATAATGGGTAAAAACAATCATCCATAGACAAAATGATTATGACTAGTTGAATAACAATAAGTCCTTTCGGCCACAACGATTACTATCAATTAGCCAAAATTGATTAACAAATGTCACTATGAAACTTTAGCACAATTGGATCTTAGAATCACCTTGAAATTGAATTAAAACATGTTAACACAATCACTAACTAATCATACGATAATTAACATCATTTTAGCAAGGGCATAAAGAAACTAGCCACTCATAGCAAACATGAACATAAACTCAGAACTTTGAACATTAGAAAACATGATTAAAAGTCTTACAATGCTTGGAATAAGATTACAAATGGTGTAGTAATGATTCCCAAAGTATTGAGGTGGACTTCTTGGTGATTTGGCCTCCAAATGGTGAACTTCTGGATCTCCAAACTTCTCTGGACTTCTAAGGATGAATTTTGGGAGCTTAAGGCTTTGTTTGATGAGTAGAGAGATTTGTATTATAGGTTGTGTCTCTAATGCTCACAATTAGCCTCTATTTATACTAATTCCAAGGCCTAGGGTATTAATTGCTGAACTTGGCCACCAAGGAGTGAGGAAGGGACTAGAATACACCAAGAGAAGGACCTAGAATCGTTTGGATGTAAAGGGGAAGCTTAGTGATGAAGATTTGGCAACTGCAGCTTCACTAACCGGATCGGTCATACGACCAACCAATCCGGCTGGTCTTCAATAACAACTAGCCAACCGATCCGGTTACGGGTTGCAACCGATCGGTTGGCGATGGTAAAAACACTGATTCTGGCCGTTTTCCAACCGATCCGGTTACGGTTGTAACCGGATCCGGTTGGATCTTCTAAGATATGGAAACTTGATCTTTATTCACTTCACTTTGTAGAACTTGATTCTTCAATCACTGAGGTCTTCAAAAGGGTCTTGAGATACTGATTTAGTCTTTTTGAAATGGGAATCTTCGTTTAGCTGAACATTTCTTCATTTTCCTCCATTTCCCTGCACATGGTTATAAACACTAGACAAACATCTTTTGATGCCTTTAAGCATTATAATCATGCAAATATAACCAAATAACAGATATAAAAGCACGGATAACGCTACTAAAAACATGCACAATCTGAGCGTTATCAAATTCCCCCACACTTAAACTTTGCTTGCCCTCAAGCAAATCTAGGAAAAACATCCACTGGTGCAAGATCGTGATTATGAAAATGTGATGCAAATCAACCAAGTATAAATACGAGAGAGGATTCATCAATTATGCTTTATAAAGGTGAAACATCAAGATGTTTGACAATATCTAATGATTTTCTTGCATGATTAACATTTCAGAACACCTTACGAAAAGTAACGGATGTATAATTCACTCAACACTCAATTTATTTAGAGATGGATAGTATTAAGGAATAGTATACTCATATTGCACAGTCATGATCTAAATATTACCATAGGCTTGTACAAGAAACAAAACTCCACCAACGTGGCGTGAGCACCAAGTAAAAACATCTAAAGAGTTCTTTTATTCGGGTTATAATGACATGGCTAAGGGTTAAGGGTGTGGATAAGGCATGGGAATGTTAATGAAATTGGTGTTAAAATAAAAATGAAATCAAGTCTAATACCCATATTGCTAGTTACCAAACATTCCACGAACCAAATAAATGATTATAGCTTTGCTTTCTTCCTTTCCACTTTCCACAACTTTTCGCTTTGCCATGACAATTATTCTTCGATCATAGCACATTGGCTTTTTTTTTTTTTTTTTTTGAACATAAACTCAATGCATGGCTCAATCAATCTCATAGGATGTGGTAATCATAATCATTTGAACAATCTTCACTTTCCAGGCGACTAGCAACCAACCGTTTAGACATTGATACGGGATAGGCTAAGGTATAAAGTGTAAAATCTTTTTGTATTTTCTGGGTGAAGCAAAAATGAAAGGGATGGCTCAGAGGGTGTAACTAGGGGTATCTAGTGCTAAAAATGAGCACTACAAATGGGTCCTTGTGGGTGGTTAACTAACCAATGAGGCTAGCTAATATATCATTAGATGTAAAATGGAAGGCCATTTGGGTTAAATCCTAAGGTGCCTCTTTATCACACGAATTCACTTATATCACACGAATGCAATCTCACTGCGGTCTGGTAATGATTTACAAGCACAAGTTCTAGAATAAATAAAATCACCGGCACACTCATAGCAAAAGATCAAAGCATAAAAGATGTATGCTAATAAGAAATAGGCTCAAATCCTCACAATTTAGTGGAAAGGGTATAATATGTGCTAGCAAATGTTTATCGATCCTAGAATGGATTACAATAGTAATCGGAACACATCTCGAAGTTTCAAATATTACCAGTTTTACCAGTGGAATGATCCAGTTATTCTAATAGATAATCCTAAAAGTGTGAAAACAACTAGATCACAAGGGCAAACAAAATTTTAAATTTAAGCATGAAAACTCTAATTTTTCCTATTCACCCCCCACACTTAAGTTAGACATTGTCCTCAATGAAAAATGAACTTCAAAGTATAGAAATAGGGAAAATAGAGATGAAACCAAATATGTCAACGAGTTTATCAGCTTAAAATTCTTCTTCACTCCCGGCGTCCACTGGAGAAATCATTACCTGCACACAATCTTATAAATAAACAAAAGGGTTTTATTAAAAGGATGGCACCCCCCCACACTTAAGTTCAACCATAGGTTAAGACTTTAGGGAGTGATCATAGAAAATCAAGACACATGGGTTGCCTCCCGAGAAGCGCTTGTTTTATTATCGAGTCATCAGCCTGACTCGAACCTTCCCGAATTTATTTAGCTTCAAGGGCAACTTTGAACATTTTGTAAAGTTCGGGGATGTACATGAATTCTTCACCAGTAGCTTCAATATCGTCCCAGACGAACTCAGCAAATGGTTTCCAAGGAACAGTTTGTGGGATTCTTCCTGGAAATGGTGCTACAAAGGTGATAGTTTCGAATTCATTCTCATGGTGTCGCCAGGACACTGTCGCAACTAAAACTTCTTTCGTTTGCTCCTTGTCGTAATATAACTTGATTCGGTGTCCATTAACAATGAAACTTCCACCTTGTTTGTCATAGAGTTCGACATACCCAGATGGATATCCATGTTTAACGACATATGGTCCAAACCATTTTGGTTGTAACTTAGGAGCTTTGAATTTGAATTTCATGTTAAAAAGCAGAACTTTATCTCCGGCTTTGAATTCTTTTCGAATTCGCAGCTTTTTATTGTGATAAGCTTTTGTTCTGGCTTTATACAGTTTGAAGTTTTCATAAGCTTGGAGTTTTAATTCATCGAGTTCGTGCAATTGCAAGAATCTTTTCTCTCCAGCTATTTTGAGATCGGTGTTACAATGTCTGAGCGCCCAATAAGTACGATGTTCAACTTCGAATGGCAAATGACAAGTCTTCCCATACAAGAGTCTGTAAGGAGTTGTGCCAATTGGTGTTTTATAAGCCGTACGAAATGCCCACAGAGCATCGTCAAGTTTTCTTGCCCACAATGAAGGATTGTCCTTTACTGTCTTTTCTAGTATTCTTTTGAGAGCTCTGTTGGTATTTTCGACTTGACCACTGGTTTGTGGATGATAAGCTGTTGCAAATCGATGATGAACTCCATATCTTTTCATGGTTTTCTCCATTTGTTGATTGCAGAAATGAGTTCCTCGATCGCTTATTAGTGCTTTGGGAATTCCATAACGAGCGAAAAGCTTTTTGAGAAAATTAACGACGACACGAGCATCGTTTTTTGGTAAAGCTTCAGCTTCTGCCCATTTGGACACATAATCTATAGCAACGAGAATGTATTTGAATTTGTGGGATTTAGGGAAGGGTCCCATGAAATCTATTCCTCAAATATCGAATATTTCACACACTTGAATGCTTGTTAATGGCATTTCATCTCTCCGAGAGAGATTGGTGGTTCTTTGACAAGCGTCACAATTTTGAACAAGTGCGTGTGCTTCTTTGAATATTGTTGACCAATAGAATCCAGCATCAAAAACTTTCTTAGCTGTGGTAGAAGGACCATAATGTCCCCCAGTTGGGCCATGATGGCATTCGTCAAGAATTTTTCGGGTTTCGGAACCAGAAACACATCTACGGATCATCCCATCGGGACACATTTTGAAAAGATATGGCTCTTCCCAAAAGTAGTATTTGAGTTCCGAAAAGAATTTGCTTCTTTGAGCATGAGTTAGACCTTTTCTGAGAATTCCTCCGGCGAGGTAATTTGCAAAGTCAGCAAACCAAGGATCGTCAGTTTCATCGATGGTCATGAGAGTTTCATCAGGAAAATAATCATCGATTTCTTCTTCTTTTAATTCCTCAAGATTGGGATTTTCGAGACGAGATAAGTGATCAGCAGCAAGATTCTCTGCTCCTTTCTTATCTTTGATTTCGATGTCAAATTCTTGGAGTAGTAAAATCCATCGAATAAGACGTGGTTTAGCGTCTTGCTTGGTGAGCAGATACTTGAGCGCTGAATGATCGGTAAAAACGACTGTTTTCGAGAGTACGAGGTATGATCGGAATTTGTCGAATGCGAAAACGACGGCCAGTAATTCTTTTTCAGTGACGGTATAATTTTGCTGGGCACTATTCAGTGTCTTGCTAGCAAAATATATAGGCCGAAAATGTTTTCCTCCGCGTTGACCTAAGACAGCTCCAACAGCAAAATCGCTTGCGTCGCACATAAGTTCGAAGGATAGTGACCAATTAGGTGAGACCATGATCGGAGCACTAGTAAGTTGAGATTTCAGTGTTTCGAAAGCTGTTATGCAATCAGCATTGAAGTCAAAGATAGATTCTTTCTCAAGAAGTTTCGTCATTGGACGAGATATTTTGGAAAAATCTTTGATGAATCGGCGGTAAAAACCAGCATGTCCTAAAAAAATTCTAACGGCTTTGACGTTAGTTGGTGGTGGAAGTTTTGAGATTACATCGACCTTTGCCTTGTCTACTTCCATTCCGGCACTGGAGATTTTGTGGCCAAGCACAATTCCTTCGGTTACCATAAAGTGGCATTTCTCCCAGTTGAGAACAAGATGTGCAGCTTCACATCTTTCGAGCATTTTATCGAGATTGGAAAGACAAGCTTCAAATGAGTCTCCAAAGACTGAAAAATCATCCATGAAAACTTCCATGGAGGTTTCTAGCATGTCTTGGAATATGGCGATCATACACCTTTGAAAAGTCGCAGGTGCATTGCAAAGACCAAAAGGCATACGCCGATATGCGTAGGTTCCAAAAGGACAAGTAAAGGTGGTCTTTTCTTGATCGTTAGGATCGATGGGAATTTGGAAATATCCTGAAAATCCGTCGAGGAAACAAAAGAATTTATTTCCTGCTAGTCTTTCAAGCATTTAATCCATGAATGGGAGCGGAAAGTGATCCTTTCTGGTGGCTTTGTTTAATTTACGATAGTCAATACAAACGCGCCAACCAGTGACAATTCTAGTTGGAACTAGTTCATTTCGCTCATTAGTTACAACCGTCATTCCTCCTTTCTTGGGAACACAGTGTACAGGACTTATCCAAGGGCTATCCTCAATTGGATAAATGATTCCAGCATCGAGAAGTTTTATGATTTCCTTTTTAACAACTTCTTTCATGTTGGGATTGAGTCGACGTTGACGTTCTACCACAGGTTTAATCCCTTCTTCAAAATTGATTTTGTATTTGCAAAAATTGGGACTAATTCCTGGGATATCAGATGTTTTCCAAGCAAAAGCTTGTTTGTGATTTTTGAGGACAGAAACTAAACTTTCTTTCTCATTATCCTCGAGTAATGAAGATATGACTACTGGAAGAAGAGAGTTTTCCTCCAAATAAGCATATTCAAGATGATCTGGGAGAGGTTTGAGTTCGAGATCTGTGGGTGGTTCTTCGATAGAGGATTTAATTCGCATCTCGTCATTGAAAGTTATTTCTTCGAAAATTTTTTCCTCTTCCTCTATATATTCTTCTTCTGAGTTCTCTCCTTCAAATTCTACTTTCATTAAATCATCAAATTCTTTATCAAAATCTGTTTCATTGATTTTTTCGGAAGTAGTCATGAATGGATCGAATTCGTTCAGTAATGCATCTAATTCCTCATCAGTGACTTCATCAATAACATCGACATTAAAACAAGTGTCATCACTGGAATGTGGGTAGCGCATTGCTTTATCGATAAGAAAAGTGATTCGATCTTCCCCAACTCCAAGGTTGAGTTCTTTTCCTTTCACTTTGATGATTGCATCCGCGGTATTTAGGAAAGGTCTTCCTAGAATGAGTGGGACTTTACTATCTTCTTCCATTTCCAAGATCACAAAGTCCACGGGAAAAATGAATTTACCGACTTGAACAAGCATATTCTCGGCGATTCCCACAGGATATTGATAGGAATGATTTGCCAATCGGATACTCATTTTTGTTGGTTTTAGGCTGTTGTTGCACAACTTGGAATAGAGTGAATAAGGCATCAAATTGATACTTGCGCCAAGATCGTCCAAAGCATCGCTTTTAACATTATTCCCGAAAGTACATGGAATAAGAAAGCTCCCAGGATCTCCGAGATTTGGTGGGATTTTGTTTTGAACTATAGCTGAGCATTCTTCGTTAAGAAAAGCTGCTGATATTTGCTCAAGCTTGCTTTTGTTATTAAGAACTTCTTTCAAAAATTTCCCGTTATTGGGCATTCCGGCTATAACATCAACGAGAGGAACATTGA
This sequence comes from Chrysanthemum seticuspe, assembly GCA_019973895.1. NCBI lineage: Eukaryota > Viridiplantae > Streptophyta > Magnoliopsida > Asterales > Asteraceae > Chrysanthemum > Chrysanthemum seticuspe. The sequence goes on from BPTQ01000007.1 coordinate 121,677,760, forward strand.
GTCTAACCTCTTTGATTATTTCGATAAACTTCTTATAACGTTCTTCCATCTTTTCTTTCTTAAGGCGTTGAGGATAAGGAATTTTTGGTGTATATGCCTTAACGGATGGAATGTTTTTCTTTTTGGTGGTTTGAGTTGTGTTTGGTTCCTTGTTTTCATCCTCACTATCAATGGTGACAGGAGCATTAGGATTAGGTGGTGGATCGTACGAGAGACCACTTCTTGTGAAAACAGCATTGATATGCTCATTTCTTGTTTGTGGTGGACGGTACGTCTTATCATTTGATGGTTTTGGGTTGGATTGAGTGTTACTTGGCAATGAACCAGATGGTCTAGAGGAATGTTGGTCAGAAAGTCTGCCAAGCTTGTTTTCAAGATCTTGGATAGATGATTGATGATTTTTCTGTCCTTGCTCAACTTTGGCTTTGAGATTGAAAAATTGATTTTTGATAAAATCATTTGCGGATTTTTGACCAGCCACGAATTCTCTCATGGTTTTTTCGAATTCGGTTTCTTCTGTCTTTTTGTCGGGATTTTGTGGTGGTGGATCGTCAGTTCGTGGTTGAGAATCACGGTTGTCATCCCTTGGTCGGTGATCTTGCCAATTTCCCGAATTTCGACCATAATAATTACTACGATATCCTCCTCCACGGTATCCTCCTTGAGCGTAACTCGCTTCTCCTTCCTTCGGTCCACCCATAGGTTTATCGTCGCACTCGGACGATGGGTGATTTCCTCCACAATTGTTGCATCCGTCTCGCATTTCCTTCATTTCATCTTTGATATCTTTGTACTGCGAGTTGATTTTTGAGGTTAACGCTTCCATCTTCTCCATGAGTTTTGAGGCGTCGGTGTTTTCGAAAAAAGCAACGGTTTTTCGGAGAGGTTTGGTTTTGGAATCTTTTGACCAATCAAGTTTGAGAAGTACTCGATCTTCAAGAAATTGATGTGCATCGTTGGGAGTCTTATAGAGAAAAATTCCTCCAGCATCAAGAATGCCTTGAGAGATTTCATCTAGTCCATGGTAAAAGATTTGGATAATGGTTCCTTTTGATAATCCATGTCCATGACAACTACGAAGCAAATCTTACATTCGAAGCCAAGCTTCGACAAGTGATTCGTTTGGGTTTTGGTTGAAAGCACGAATTTCTCCCATTAATCGATCAAACATGGCAGGTGGAAAGAATCGGCTCACAAAAGCTTGCCTCATCTCCTCCCAAGTATTGATGATTCCTGGGGTTAATTTATTGTACCACACTTTAGCATCTCCGGCGAGTGATGATGGGAAAAGTTTGAGTTTGATGGCATTGACATCGGTGTCGCCATAACGAAACATGCCGCAAATTTCGATGAATTCGGCAATGTGCTTATGCGGATCGGCCCGCGCACGGCCATCGAATCGTCGGTCTTTGATCATAGAAAGGTGATGTCCCTTCACGGTGAAGTTGTCACCAAGGTTAATAGCAACAATAGCACTTTCGGGTGTTGGTGCTATGGTTCGGTTGGTTCCCCACATGGGTTGATCGTCCGCCATAGGAAAAGGTAAATTGGTGAAAGGGTTGTAAACAACTTTGGCTTCAATGAGGTTATCAAATGGTGGGTTTGGTACTCTTGGTACACGATTTTCCAATGGTATGAAGAGTGTTCTTCTTCTTCTTCGAATCAAACGTTCGGGGTTGGTAAGAGGTGTAATTGGCTCTATTCCCGCTGCTCGAGTGTTCATACAATGTCCTAGAGAATCCAGGCAATATCTAAACACACGGACAAACAACGAAAACAGTTTTTATGGGTCAGAGAAGGTAACCGGATCGGTTGCGGGATGCGACCGATCGGTTAGACCAGCTGATTGATGGACAAACTCGTAACCGATTCGGTTGAGGAGCAACCGGATCCGGTTAAGGTTTCTGAGATTTTTTTTTTTTTTTGAATCGACTGAGGGAAATACAAGAACTTGTTGAAACACAATGAAATCTCCGGCAGCGGCGCCAAAAACTTGATGTGCCCGGTTGGTGCCAGTTTTAAATTTATAAAAGGTAAATTACCAATATTACCAATAACACATACGAGCAAGTATACTCGTCCGTTATAGCAAGATTATGAAGGTAAGTCGGGATCGTTCGCAGGGATTTGAGTGAATCTAAGCACAAGTTTGAATTAACGGAGTCTATCCAAAACATATAACAAAGCAAATAGATATAATGAAATTCAGATGATTAAAAACTACAATTGCTTAAACTAGTTTCATATCATAGATTAATGTGATTGTGTTTACCTCTTAACATGTTGGTTATGATAATTAGTTTGAAGACAAATCTATTGTTCTTACAAGTTAAACCTTCATCAAGATTTTAGTTTATAAAAACAAGCATTAAGTTTAACCAATCAATTCAAGACCAATTCAAGTTTCATAAGTCTACATACATAAACTTAAACACAAAAACATCCACTTGTTCATCAAATTGCTTAAGAAATGGTCAATACAAAAGGTAACTGATCATAGACAAAAGGCTATAAATGATTCTCAACAACTAATCTTACGACCATTTAGATGTTTCCAACCAATCCAATTTGATAATCAAAAAGCGTTTCTATTACAACCACACCTTAGTTCCTTTGTATAATCAAGAATAATGGGTAAAAACAATCATCCATAGACAAAATGATTATGGCTAGTTGAATAACAATAAGTCCTTTCGGCCACAACGATTACTATCAGTTAGCCAAACTTGATTAACAAATGTCACTATCAAAATTTTAGCACAATTGGATCTTAGAATCACCTTGAAATTGAATTAAAACATGTTAACACAATCACTAACTAATCATATGATAATTAACATCATTTAAGCAAGTGCATAAAGAAACTACCCACTCATAGCAAACATGAACATAAACTCAGAACTATGAACATTAGAAAACATGATTAAAAGTCTTACAATGCTTGGAATAAGATTACAAATGGTGTAGTAATGATTCCCAAAGTATTGAGGTGGACTTCTTGGTGATTTGGCCTCCAAATGGTGAACTTTTGGATCTCCAAACTTCTTTGTTTGATGAGTAGAGAGATTTGTATTATAGGTTGTGTCTCTAATTCTCACAATTAGCCTCTATTTATACTAATTCCAAGGCATAGGGTATTAATTGCTGAACTTGGCCACCAAGGAGTGAGGAAGGGACTAGAATACACCAAGAGAAGGACCTAGAATCGTTTGGATGTAAAGGGGAAGCTTAGTGATGAAGATTTGGCAACTGCAGCTTCACCAACCGGATCGGTCATACGACCAACCGATCCGGCTGGTCTTCAATAACAACTAGCCAACCGATCCGGTTACGGGTTGCGACCGATCGGTTGGCGATGGTAAAAACACTGATTCTGGCCATTTTCCAACCGATCCGGTTACGGTTGTAACCGGATCCGGTTGGATCTTCTGAGATATGGAAACTTGATCTTTCTTCACTTCACTTTGTAGAACTTGATTCTTCAATCACTGAGGTCTTCAAAAGGGTCTTGAGATACTGATTTCGTCTTTTTGAAATGGGAATCTTTGTTTAGCTGAACATTTCTTCATTTTCCTCCATTTCCCTGCACTTGGTTATAAACACTAGACAAACATCTTTTGATGCCTTTAAGCATTATAATAACGCAAATATAACCAAGTAACAGATATAAAAGCACGGATAACGCTACTAAAAACATGTACAATCTGAGCGTTATCATACGCCGTAACCTTTTGATGAGTTGGTTTTCTGAGTCATGCCTTAGTTACGGCGTAATGTGAGAGATGAGTTACGCCGCGTCTCGTAAGCTCCAATGCTCGTAATTTACCTGAAAGTGGAAAACAATGGAAAACAAGCTTAAATCCATATAAATGATATAAATTACAAGCATTATCGGGGGAAATTGACACTTAATATTCAGGACTATTTGATGTTATCACCTTTTTATAATCATACCTAAGGACTTCTAAATTCTAACTATTTAGTGGTGTCCTTGGGTAGATCCCTCCGGCTCTGGCGGATCATAGGACGGTTATTCCTAAACTTAGTCACCTTATAACACCATGACTATCCTATGTTTCCATAAAACCATTTTTTCGAAAATCTCTCAAAGTGTTTATGAGTGAAAACATTTTGTAACACTTCGAGAGTTTTGTATTTTCAGAAATACTCCCCCTCCACATGTGCTTAAGTGTTTAGACTGAAATCTGCACAGTGAGGGTAGAGCTCGCACTTTTGAATTGATCGACTCAAGATAGACAATTCCACGCGAGACACGGTTGCGTTGCGTAGTTAAAGAGTTACATTGTCAGCTTTTAGGTGACAACTGGTTCTAATAACTACCTTGAAGGTGTGGACAAACCTTGAAAAGGTTGTCAAACCCGTCAAAGTTCATGTCTATCAAGAGTTTCTCGAAGAGGTACAATCTACTCGGATAATTCTTGGAAGACAAATCTTTTTGATGTATGACAGTTCAGATCTCATTAATTCATAGGTTAAGTCTTAGCACATGAAGATTCCATCATATTTACAACATATTTGTATCACACAATTTTTCTCCCCCTCAAAAATGGCATATATGTTATTTTTGATGAAATTTTGATATCGAATATGTCCATTTCGAGTTTTGTGGGAAGATTTCCATGAAGAACAATTTGTGAACAATGATTTTAGCAAATACTCCCCCTCAACAAGTAATATTAACTTTTGAGGTTTTAAAAACATAAGGGGAAGTACTTTTTCTTTTGAGCAAAACTTTGAAAAAATGAAAGTTTTGTTTAGTTTTACTCAAAAGTAAGAAGCTTTCGCTCCTTTTATAGGATTGTGGCACTGATGCGTACAATAGGGTCCTTTCATTACAAGTACGGGTTGTACACTGTTATGTGTGTACAAGCCATAGTCAATTATACAAAACATAGCATCCAAATATCAATCAAAGAAACAAATTAAGGAGTACTAGGTAATCCATCAATGACACCAGGAGTTCTCTCTTGTCGTTGATAACCTGTAAGAGGGAAGCTCTCTCTTCCACCCATAAAGCTCTCTAGCCTCCGCATCTGATCCCGATGAAACAACCTTTCATCAATCCGCTTGATAATCTTCTTCACATCCCTCTTTTCTCTATAATTCCACCGCTTCTTCGACCCAATGCCTTCATGAATCTCCTTCAACCGATATGATAACCCATGATGAACCTTCTTCAAAGTATGATCACAAAAATTGTGAAGCTCATTGCATGCCATTAAACAGTTGTGATGTAGTTCACTGCGGTAAACTACTCCAAACTTCGGTTTCTTCACAATGGTGTACTGAGTGAGTTGGTTGATAACTGGAAAGTTGAGCAACTTTTTGGTGAGATTAACTTGTTTCTGGTATGATTCCACTGCAAGTTGAAGGTCTTCAACACGTTCCTGGATCACTATGCTTCTGATGAATATTAGCAGTGACTTGATGTACTGGAGCTGGATGTTGGTAGAGAAATGTCGCATCCGACCTTGTACCTTAGCCATATACATATCTTCAATGTCGTTGAGTGACAATCTCAAAAAACCAGCTTCAGTAAAATCATATTCCTGTTCATCTTGGTGTTTGACTTTGATCGCTTCCAGGAATGAGTAATCCCATTTCGTAGCCAGACTGACATTCATGATAGCAACGATCCGTTTGTCACTGTACACCTCTTTGTTTCATTTTAGAACCTGGCAGCTTCTGTAGTATAGTCTTCTTCGTTCAGGCCAATGATGAATTCCATATTGTGCATCGAGATCATAATTTACCACATTATCCACAAACATTCTTGTGGCTTCTTCCTCGATGGCAACATTATTGGACAAGACTGCTGCCGGGATGTTGAAGGTGAGTGAGGTAGCGTATTTCTTGCTTACATCGCTACCGTGTTGAAGAAATTCTAGGTCGTTGTTGAAGAATTATTGGTAGGGAATCCTTTATTGATCTGGTTGGCCAATGGTTGGAAGTGGCTTGGTCCAGTCAGTGTAGTATGGAGTTTTGTCAGGTCTTGTGAAGTCGATGTTAGATTCAGGGTAGAGCCAATAAATATTGTTGGACATAGCTCGTGCGATGTTGTCGAGATGATATTCGACTTCAATAGCACTATCGGAGCTGTCCTTAAGCAGTTGAAACACATCGTTCTTGATTCGGCGTAACTCTCCTTTTGTCATCTTTTTCACTTTAAACATTTCTTGAATAATCTTGACATGCTCCATGGTTCGACCATCTACCGGTTCTTGGCCTTCCGATAACTAAGGGGTGGCATCAACAAGCTTGGAAACCAGTCGTATTCATCAGTGTCATCTTCATCCAACCAAGATACAACTGAGGTAGACTTTTTCTTCTTTGGCTTGGAGCATGATGCTGGTTGGTGCTTGGTTGATGTTGTTGATGAGGGCGGTTGTTGGGGCTCAGAAATCTCTTCGTCATCACCACCGGTGTATTGGAAATAGTCACCAGTTTTCTCCTTTGGTGGTGGAGACTCAGAGTCCTGAGGTTTATCACTAGCAGGAGGTCGTTGAGAAGAACTTGTGGTGGTGGTGGTCCTTTAGAGTGGTGGAGGAATGGAAGAGGATTCGCCTATTTTCTTTTGACGTTTAGGTTCGGAATCCTTTTCTGCATCTTCATCATCTGTTGGTCGCTTAACCTGACTAGCCGACTCTTTACAAGATGTATTGAGTTGATATGCCAGTAATGCCTCAAAAAGTTTTGCTTCGTCAGAAGTGAAAGTTGCAGATCATTGAGACATTTGGATAACCAGCTTAGAGATCAGTTCTGCATCAGTGACAACAGGAGGAGGAACTGGTTTAATTTCCAAGACCGCAGGCGTATTTGACAGTGTATGCTTGATCAATGACATTAGATAAGGATAGATTTGTCTGGCAAACATATCTCTTGTGACTCCAGGGACGGTGTCGAGAAAGAACTTATGAGTGTAGTCCCTAATCCTCTTGTCCATCTCACCATGTATATCTCAGTTGAGAAATTGCTGGATCTGGTCTCTTTCGTCCGAGTACTCGTTCATCACATTTTGAAGTAGATTTACTCTTTCGGCAAGCTGATTCAATTTCTTGCTAACCACGTTGCGTTTCCTTGCTTGTCTGACAGCGTCTTAGCACGTGATGCCCAAGTGTCGGTGGGTTTCTTGACTGATCAGGATGATGATTTAGTGGTAGCATCTTTGGATGGTGGTGGTGATGAATGGGATGATGAGTCAGATGAAGATGAGTCATGAGATGGCTCAGGGTCTTTTGGTGGCTCAGAAGTTTCTTCAAGGTTATGTTCATGATTATCTTGAAGATAATTATCAGCTTTCGCTTGAGCTTTAACCTCTTCTTCAGCCTTTTTCCTAGCCTCTTCTTCAACTCTCTCCCTAGCTGCTTCCTCTATGTATTCATCGGTTATCTTCTCATTCTTCTCTTGTTCCTCTTCTTCAAAGTCGAATGTGATTTTATCCTCTTGCTGCTGTTGTTCTGTTGATTCCAGAGTGGTGGTACCAGTTCCCTTATCGGGTTGATTAACCGCATCAAGAACTGGTATGGTTAGTGCACCACCAATGGAACCGCCAGGACCTCTGGTTTGTTGAAGAGTAAATTCTTTAGCAGCATGCTGTAGCCTCATCTCCTTAAGAGTCTTATGGTACTCTCTTTCTTCATCCTTAGGTTCATCATTAGAGCTTTCTTCTTCTTCCTCACCAACTGGAGTCTTCCCCTTATCTGATTTGGGACTGAGTGGTTTGTCATCAGTAGTAGATTCGGAATAGCGAACCACCTCATCAGACTTAGTATCCTTAGAGTCTTCGTCCTCTAGTTTAAGTTTCGGCTTAAGATTAGGAATGGCACCCTTAGATGGGACTTTTATTTTGTGGCTTGGATGCCTTTTAGGATACTTGAGGGCACTCCCAGTGCTTTCTACACTTCCAGTGCTGCCTGATCTTCGTGTCTTCCTGGTGGGAGTAGCAGAGGTCTTTTCATCCATTAACCATACTTTGCCTTTGCTCACAGCTTCAGTGTATCGACGATACGATGGTAGACTTTTGATATCATCGGTGAGAAGGCAATCCAGGAGCACTGCACCTTGCTTCTTTGTTGAGGAGTCCTTCAATCTGACAATGTTTAATGTGGGCTCGTACAACACAGAATGATTGTTGGGGTCATTAAGTCTCAAGCGAATGTCCCATTTTTTCCTGAGAATGTTCTGGATCAACAGCTTAGTGTATCTAATAAAAGGAACCTTTGTCTCGGGCTTCTTGAGATGGGACATCATGTCCTCCCATATCAGACTGGCAAACTCAATGTGCTTTTTGTTGACCATGCCCCAAAAGGTTTGCAGATGCATTAGTTTGGGATGTTCGTGACCGCTGTCTCTTCCAGAAACAGACTTGGCGATCATGATGTACAAGGTCCTCCACGGTTGAGGAATGTTCTTTAAATTGATCAAGGAGTGCTTGGTAATTACTCCAGCAGCTTCATCATAGCTAAGATCGACCATGAATTGTAATGTAGCCTCTTCACTTGGAATTGGTACATACTCAGCAGGTTGGATAGCGGGGAGAAGAAGAATTGTTCGCATATCTGCAACAGTGACGGTGACTTCTTTATCATAGAGAGTCACTGTGACAGCATCCTGATCATCAACCTTTTTCATTGTGTGCCAGAATTGATGAATGTAAATTTCTTGCACGGTTGCTGAGTTGGTGAGCATATTGTTGTAGGGATGAGTTTTGAGTATGTCCACAGCAATCCTGCATGAAGACTTTGAGCATGTGAAGTTCTCAAAATTGACCTTGAGGTTGTTCTTTCCAATCTTCATGTTGTAATCTGTAGGGAATATATCTTCCATTGTGAGCTCATTTGGTGCGTTGACATTTTCCATGATGACGTCCATATCGTGATCTGAAAGGTGTTGAGACAAAAGAACCAACATATCGAAATACATTATGTTAGTCAAAAGTTGATTTTATTGTCCAATTTATTGAATTTGTTATGTTAATGAATGTTACGAGTCCAAAGTCACATGTTGTACAATAGTCCAAAGTAGTCGTGATAAATTACGTAAGTATGTTAATTTTGAATTTTAAAGTCCAAAGTTTCACTCATTCACACAACATTTTTAACCATTTTTTGATTATTAGTGACATTTTGGTCTTGTGACGTTATGAGTAACCTATTATAAGTTTGTACGCGTAACATTTCATAAGTAAAGTTATAATTTTGGCTTAAGCGTAGGATTGTAAGCTTATACGTAAACATTGTAACCATACGCGTAGAACTAAGCTTATGCGTAGGAGTCACTCTTACGCGTAAGAAAGCTTACACGTAGGAATACACTCTTGGCATAAAGCTTACGCGTAAGCGTAGGTTGGGAGCTTATGCGTAAGGTTTACTCATAAGAGTAAGCCTTATGCGTAAGAATCCAAGTTTACGCATATCCTTCATAGGATACGCGTAGTCCCATTGTAGACCCTTACGCGTAAGATTTCTCTTATGCGTAACATCTACGCGTAAGGTATTCCATAAGCATAGGATCCGTTATTAACCTTAATTCTGAATTGGTACGCGTAAAATCCTGAAATAAGTCAATCATAAAATTCATATTAACCATTTATTCAAACCCTTTCAAAATCGTATGGCATCATCAGTCAATTTTAGTTACGCGTAGGATAACACTTATGCGTAAACTTAAACCCTAGCATATCAAATCCTACTTGTAAGAATTTTAACCTAGGAAATTCCTCCAAATGATTTCTGGGAAGTCTTAGAAGCAAGAGAAAACGTCCAAAACAAGTTTTAACAACAAAAGCATCATGAATCAAAAATACCCAAACCAACGAGTTCAGAAACCCTAAAATCTATTTTCACCAATTAGATGTTTCTGGGTTTGATTCAAAGGTGTAGTTGGTTAATTAAACATGCAACAATCATATCTCAAGCATCTAATTGTCCTTAAACACTCGCAATAGAAAATACCCAAATCCACGCATAAACCCTAAAACCACGAATATGATCAAAAACGTTTTATGGGTTGAAAATTTTGATGGAAATGATTATAAGACTTGTTTTTAATCATTTTAACACCAACCATTTCATCAAAACACCATTTTCCAACTTTTTATTAATACGCGTAAGCGTATGAACACAAAATTCAATTTATTGGAAAATCTAACCGTTGAAATCGTTTGATATTCAAAACCAATGTTTAAAATCAAAACTCAAAGCTATAATCACTCACAAATTTAATTTTTGTAGCACCGATTTCTGTTTTGAATGTTAGGCGTGGATGAGGTAGGTTGAAATATTAATGAATGTAATAAATGATTTTGAAAAGTTAGTTGAAGGTTTTGATATTTTAAGATTTAAATTTTGACATATTTGGCCCTTCCACCTCATCAATTTTCAACCACAGCCCATAACTTCCATTTTGGTTAAGCAAGACGTGAAAGTTTGGAAAGAAACTTGACGAAACACCCCCTCGACTTAAGAAATAGTGAAATTTTACAAATTAGAGTCCGAGGAGTGTTTTAAAACAAGAAACGTATCCACCATTATCAAAGATACAACCAATGTAGTGTAACATGCAAGTACAAGGGTTTTATGAAACATAAAAATATTTACATTCTCCCCCTCAACACTTGTCCGAGAGAAATAATGAAATGGTTGAAAGAACAAAGTGTTGACGGAAGATTTGTACTTGCAATGTTGGTAGAAATTTAGATAAAAGAATATTTTTGAGTTTTATCAGATTTTATATTTTTATATTTTGTTTTTGAGAAATTATTTACAAAAGAGGTTTTGGTGTTTGACTGGTTTTAAGAATGTGGTAAAAGTTCATCCAGTTCTTCTGGAGTCAAACACCTCATACCAATCCGGTGGATCAACTCAATAAACCTAGCAGGAGCTAAGGCTTTGGTGAGAAGGTCCGCCAGTTGGTGTTCAGTACCCACAAAATATAATTCAACGGTACCCTTTTCCACATGCTCCTTGATGAAATGATATCGAAGATCGATGTGCTTGGACTTTGAATGTTGGACGCAGTTGCACGAGATTGCAATAGCACTTCGATTGTCGCAGTACATCGGGATTCTGTCAAATATGTAACCATAATCTTTGAGTTGTGTTCTCATCCAAATGACTTGAGCACAACACGCATACATGGCTACATATTCGGCTTCAGTTGATGACAACGATGTACAATCCTGCTTCTTCGATTGCCATGACAGCAGTTTATCACTAGGAAATTGTAAAGCACCTGAAGTACTTTTTCGAGAATCTAAGCAACCTGCGTGATCAGCGTCCGAAAAGCTATTAGTTCAAAACCAGAATCCTTCGGATACCATATCCCCAAATTAATGGTTCCCTTGATGTATCGGAGGATTCTTTTAGCCTTAGAGAGGTGAGTTTCTGTTGGACGCGACTGATAACTGGAGCAAAGACATACATCAAATACAATTTCAGGTCTACTGGCTGTTAGATACATGAGAGACCCAATAATAATTCAGTATTTGGTAGGGTCAACCAATTTCCCATGCAAATCAGCGTCCAGTTTCTTGGTATGTGCCATAGGTGTGGCATATGTATCACAACTTTGCATTCCATGTTTGTTTAAAATTTCAAGAGCATATTTGGACTAACTTAGGAAAATACCACAGGGTGATTGATGAACTTGCAGTCCTAGAAAGAACGTAAGTTCACCCATCATGGACATTTCAAAATGTGTTTTCATAAGTTTTGAAAAAGCGTTAGAGTACTTTAAATGTGTTGACCCAAAAATGATGTCATCCACATAAATTTAAACGATTAAAATGTGTTCCTCGTGATATTGTATAAATAGTGTTAGGTCGACCGATCCTTTGACAAAATTATGAGATATGAGAAAGGATGACAACTCATCGTACCACGCCCGAGGGGCTTGTTTGAGACCGTAGAGAGCCTTGTTCAGTTTGTAGACGTGATTAGGGAATTCAGGATCAACAAATCCTTCTGGCTGGCTAACATAGATCGTTTCCTTCAGTTTACCATTCAGGAAAGCGGTTTTGACATCAATATGAAAGACCGTGATGTTTATGTGAGCCGCGAATACCAGAAAAATTCCTACAGCCTCAAGTCTAGCAACCGGTGCGAAAGATTCCTCGAAGTCAATCCCCTCTTCTTGTCTATAACCCTTAGCCACCAGACGTGACTTATTTCTGATAAACGTACCTTCAGCATCCAACTTGTTTTTCCAAATTCATTTCAGACCAATAACATAGACCCCTGTTGGTTTTGCAACCAATTCCCATACTTCAAGACATTTAAACTGATAAAGTTATTCTTGCATGGATTCAATCTAGTTGTCATATGTCATTGCCTCTTTAATATTTTTGGGTTCAGCCTGGCAAACGGTAAGCGCATAAATGCAATGTTCACCGTCAGTCTGAAGGCGTTGTCTAGTTACGACTGGTTGATTCGGGTTTCCAATGATGTTCACAAAAGGATGGTCTTTAGTCTAACGATGTGTGAAGGGTTGATGTTGATATACATTGTGTAGATTAGGAGGATTCAAATGACTTGTGGATGATTTCGCAACATCAGAAGTGACAGTTTCATTAGCAACAGGATTGAAGAACGCATTTGGATCATAATCTACGGGGTGTAGGTACTTCTTGGTTCTGAAAATCATCAGCTGGTTCAGCGTCATTGGATGCGGTTTGTTTGGCTGTTGTTGTAGAATCAATTGGAGGTGCTTCTTCAATAGTTGTTGTTTTAGGTGTATCAGGGATTGGAGTATTATCAGGTTGAGCAGCGGAAACAGTTGATACATCCGGTGCAAAATGATCAATATCATCACTAAATAGAGGAACAAATAGCTGTTCCATTTGACGACGAGTAAGCTGTAGGCTTGGTTCAGCTGATGATGGGGTTTGGGGGAAGTTTATACGGTTATGTCCGGGTTCCAAGCTGTTTTGCTCAGAAGCCATTTCTGTAAGCTCATCGAAATTTGCATGGATCGTTTCCATAATCTCCCTTGTACGACAATTCCAGATCCGGTATCCTTTAGAATTTTCACAGTAACCAACAAAGACTCCAATTTTAGCTTTTGCCTTGAGCTTTCCAAAGTCATCACGATCATTATTCGGATAACAGAGAGCACCAAATACATGAAGGTATTTGAGACTCGGTTTACGGTTATGGATAAGCTCATAAGGTTTTTTGTTGTGGCGTTTAGTTATCATAGAACGGTTCTGAGTGTAGCATCCAGATGACACGGCTTCAGCCCACAAGTAATATGGAAGTTTAGCATTTATCAACATCGTTCTTGCAGCTTCCACTAACGTACAGTTTCGTCTTTCAACTATTCCATTTTGTTCTGGTGTCCGTGCAATTGATGTTTGATGCTCAATTCCCATTTTCTCATAGTATTCTTGAAGTGTTTGATTCACAAATTCAGTTCCTTTGTCTGTTCGAATTTGTCTGACTGTGTTCTGGAGCTGAACTTGAATTTGAGAAAGGTGATGATCATTTGTGGAGCTTGATCTTTAATTCGAATAAAATAAACCCAAGTCCATTTTGAGTAGTCATCGACAATTACAAGAATGTAGCGTTTGCCGTTGATCGTCTGAACACGCATTGGGCCACACAAATCCATGTGAAAAAGATGAAGCACATGCTGTGAGCTGTGTTCCACCTTTGAAGGAAAGTGAGCACGAGTGCTTTTCCCTTGTTTACAAGCTGAGCATAAATGATCTTTAGAATACCGAAATCTTGGAAGTCCTTCAACAAGTTTATATCATGCAAGATTGGTTATGGTTTGAAAGTTTAAGTGTTAAAGTCGACGATGCCACAACCATGATTTTGTTGATGTTGCCTTAGAGAGTAGACAAATAGGAGATGAAGCAATCATGTCTTGCATTGATATTGTGTAAAGACTTGATGTGCGGTTTCCAGACATAAGATCGTTTCCTTGTAGATCACGAATGAAACAAGTTTTCTCCCTAAATGCAACTTCCAAATCTCCATCACAAAATTGACCAACTGAAAAGAGATTGTGACCGAAAACTCTGCTAATTTCGTTGTTCCCATTGATGTAATCTCCGTAGCCCATGATAGCTGGGAAGTGATCATTCCCGAACCTGATAGTGCCAATGAACTTTGAAACAAAGTTTGACAACAGTTTGAGATTGAATGTCATGTGTCAGGAACATCCGCTATCAACAATCCAGAGGATGATATGTATCACCTGCATTACACACAGAAGACACAGGCGGAATAGAAGTAGAGGTGGAACCCGAAGAGTTAGAGGGTTCCGTTACAGTAACACACATATTAATGATTTTAGGAATCCATTTAAATCCTGGTATGTTTTGTAACCATCTCTGCCAAGTCCAACTAGTCTTTGCTTTGGTCTTAGTGAATGCACTAGGTGATAATTTCTTCCTAGGAGGTGAAGTGGGTTCTATTGGGTACATCAATGACTATTGCAGAAAGACTAGAAGGCGGTTTACCTAGCATAGACTTAGAAGCATTAGTGGGCCTAGAGGTATTCCGTTTTCTATTGTTCCGCTTACGAGATAAGATAGCATTAGCAACACATTTATCATGACAACCAAAAAACATGCTTTTACAACAACCAACACAAGATGATTCAAACATAACATTCAAAGTACTTAAAGGTTCAGCATTCGTTACATCACTTTTTCTATTACATTTGTCTAACGCAATGTCTAAAGTGGGTGCAACTTGAGTTTTATTCAAAGTCCTAAGGTGTTCTTCTACTTCAGAGGTCTTTATTATTCTTCTCTTACGTTGCAACTTCCTATTCTTCCTTGTTTTGCGCTTAAGGTGTGAAGTGCTAACGTTGGGAAAAAAGGCAACTATTCCTGTTTCAGTGGAAGGAAGCACATTAGTATCTTGTGGTTTGTCATTAGACCTTCTAGTGTCAATTTTAAAATTCCTGGGGCAAGTGCATTAGTGTTACTAATCTTATCTTGCTTAAGTTTCACCAACTCCGCTTTCAAGTCATGGATAGTGTGTAACAAATCTTGATTTTCAGAGTGAGTGTTTCCATTTTTTCGTAAAACTTCTTTGGTATATGCAAGATGATCATCAGCATCTTTTGACGCTTGAGCACGAGTCTTTTTGAGTAAATCAAATATGACACCATATTCAGTTTTGACTTTGGCAATTTCTTGTTCATATTTTGAAATTTGACACTTTAAAGACACGTTTTCATCATCCAGGTATTCTATTTTTGGATCAAGAGATTTTGAACGCAACTGGTTGATCTTGTTTTGCAAAGCAAGTTCATGATTTTGACAATCTTTTTGACACCATTGAAGACGATGTTTTGCATTGGAAAGCTCATTTAACAATCGCTCTTTTTCAATTTTTAAAGACTTGATTTGTGACACATTATCGGTATTCTCAACATTTTCAACAGAATCAACAGCGATATAATCAAATGCATATGCAACAGTATGTAGTAACACAACATTTATGGTATCAGCACAAATAACATCTTCCAAGATTCGGTCAACATGATTTCTTAACATTTTGTTTTTACATTTAGTATTTGAAATCGATGTTTCTGTTTGCTCGAAAACGTTTTTCATAAGACCAATCTCCTTCTGAAGATCCCGTTCCTAATATATTGCACACATTTTTATATTTCAGACATGTGGTAAAAGCCCTTTCTGAAAAATATCTCTTTGTTGTCGCGCAAATGGCGATTGAAAATGTTCAGCTTTTATTTCAGAATTAACTTCAATTGCATGTTCCAAAAGTTTGATGTCAGACATAAAAGTGTCAAAATATTTTAGAATTTGAAATCGTTAAGCTAATGGCTTTATTTCACTAAATGAAGGTAAAGGACCATTAATTTGTGCAACATTGGAGAGGGGACCATCATTAGAAGAGGACTCTGGAGTTGGTGTGACAACCCAAGGTGTGTTAGAATTATCCTGTTGTGTGACGAAAGTTATGGCTTTTGAATAGTTAAATGATTTGCAATAAACAACATTTTCCAATTTTGACCGACTCTCGTCTTCTGCATCTAATTCCTCCATGCGATTATATTCAACAACACTCATGATGGAGTCATCAATTCTATGTTCCGCACTGTAAACTTGAGGATTTGGTTTGAATGCTCTATTTGAAAAACGTGGTTTGTAATCAGCAAGAATTGGTCCATATCCATTAGGATTTGGTTTAAAAGAAAACTTTTAAATTGTTGTGATTGACTCACCATGTTTGTAAACAACATTTCGAAACTCTTTGATTTTGTTTTGTAAGTCAAAAATTTCTTCAAGATAGTCATCTATTTGTTTCCTCGAATGCTTTTTGTACTCACAAAACTGTTTTTGACAAGTTAACAACTCAGAATTGGCTTTTTGAGTTTCTGAAGTGAGGGCGTTAAGTTGTTGTTTATGATCAAATTTCAGTTGTTCTATTTGAGACAACAAATCATTCTTGGATGCAACTAGATCACAGATCTGTTTTTCCAAAGATTTTTCATTTTGGTAAGATTTAGCAAATGCGACTTCAAAACCTTTTCCACGTTTCTCTTTAGTTTGAAAAATGTTGAGTTGGAACTTATAGCATTCATTATCCTTAGTCAACAGTGCAATTTTATCTTGCAATTTCTTATTGATGTCATTGCACTTTTCCAGTTGAGATTGGGTGGTCTTAATTAAGTTGGTCATGAGCTCAAGACCTGGATTAGACAAAGGTTCATCTTGTTCAACTTGAATCTCAACATGATCATTATTTAGATCCTCAAATATGACCACGGAGTCAACTTGATTATCAATATTAACCATAAGGTCATCTTGATCGTCAAATATAACTACGAGATCCATTTGATTATCATCGGAATGAGATGTAGAAGATTCATGTTGAACACTCTGAGCCTCGTCGGATGCAAATGTTGGCGGAGATATCAGATCAGTAATGAGTATATTTTGATCCGGTACCTGAGATAAGCCGTCAGTGTCATACACTGGGCCTATGTCACTCATGTGGAGCTCATGCATGTTTGCCATAAACATCACAGCTGCATTAGCCTGCAAGTCCTCCATGTCATCATGAGAATCTGTATTAGCCATGAAGCTTTGTTCCTTGTTGGTAAGAGTGCTTGATCATTGTTGTTGTTGTATGGAACCAATTGAGTTTCTTGGGATTGTTGCTATGATAGATCATATGGTGTAATCTGAGCAGTTGGTTGTGGAGGGTTTGTGAAGACAGTTTGCAAGGTCGGGAATTGAGGATAACATGCTTGATCCCATAAAGCAAGAGTTTGATTATCTGGGAGTGAAGGTGAAGCATGGACCCCAGGGATGATTCTTTCTTTGTCAACTTCCTTTTGGTGGTGCTTCAAATAGTCATACAACAATCTGTATGTAGCTTGATGAAGATTCTTTGCTTGATGGATGAATGTAACATACTTTTCCCAATCAGGACCAAGACAGCTCAGGAACTTTGTATTGATTTCAGTCCTTGGCATAATGATATTATGTATATCCAAGTCATTGATGATGTCAAAGAACCGATGATGATGTGACTCTAATGTCTCCCCTGGTTCATTCATGAAGTGTTCATATGCTAAGTAGATTTTGGATTCCAAATCTTCTTGATTGAGTTCAGTGCCTTCCATTAGAAGATGAATTTGCTCTGATGCAGGTTTTACTGACCAGGTTTTAATATTTATAAAGTCTCGTTATACCTATGGTCTACCCTAATGCACTAACGGGCAGTGTACCCGGTCGCGTGTAGTGTAGTATTCGGTAAAGCCGAGGTCGTCCCAAGAGCTATGTGTGTTGGATTATTACTAAGTCTAGGTGTCACAAATTAATAAGGGTTTAGATAAGGAATTAATTAATTAACTACTAAAGCAGATAAAAGCAAATAAAGGCAAAGGATAAATCAATAGAGGAGAGTGGTGCTAACCTAGTTATTCCTCCTAGCTAGTAATGTCTACGTCTAATTATTTCCAATTACTTCAGGTGGGGTCAAAGTCGAGAGGACAACATTTGGTCAATTCGCCCTAACCTATCAGTAAAGATGCCACCACAGGAGAAGTCAGGTGTCCCCTCACAAGTCCTACTATTCCTGGTCCCCTAAGCCAAGTCATTAAGTACCGCTACATGCTAGATTTATAATAGTGAGTCCCGGGCGTTAGCAACTTAAACACTCACCCCCTAATTCTTAAGTTCATCCAAACGGCAGGTGATCAGTTGGTCAAATCGCACAAGTACAAAGAGTCGTCAGTTGGTCATATCTTACCCTTCCCGTCTCTGTCCGCTCACCTAGGGTCAATTGGTCATATCTCCTAGGCAATTGGCCTCTACCGCCATTCAAAAATACCGAAACAAGGGTAGCTACCAATAAAGTATGCATGCATACACTTAGAAATAATTATGCGGAAGTAATGTGAATGCAAACAAAACAATTAAGGAATCATAACTAGGCCAACACCAAGAGGTGCTTAGCCGCTCATATTAACCATACAAATCAATTCAATATTCAAAGTTACGAAATACATGAATCGAAAGTAAAGAAAAGATAAAACGCTAATGCTTATCTTAGGGGAGTGATTTCTCCCTTGGAGACAGCTCCGTATGCTCCTCTAGACATGCCTTTGGATTTTTCTCACATTCTCTGATTGTTGTGTGTGGAATGGGATGATTAGAAATGCTGGAATTCGTGGGGTATTTATAGGCCAGATCTGGGTTACGGCATAACTAATATAAGAGTTACGCCGTAACCATCAATTCCTTCGTATTTTGCACTAGATCTGCTAGTTACGGTGTAACCTTATTAGTGGTTACGCCGTAGTCTTCAATAAACTAGGTTACGCCGTAGTTGGTGGAATTGTTACGGCATAGTTATCAGCGGCGTGGATCCTCATTTGACCTAATGCAGTTACGTCGTAGCCTTTGGAAAGAGTTACGCTGTAACCTTCTGATGAGTTGGTTTTCTGAGTCACGCTTTAGTTACGGCGTAATGTAAGAGATGAGTTACACCGTAACTTCTTCAAAGTCAGCATACTATGATGAATCTTTTGATATTTCTCCAATTTCGTGTCTCTTAAGCTCCAATGCTCGTAATTTACCTGAAAGTGGAAAACAATGGAAAACAAGCGTAAATCCATATAAATGATATAAATTACAAGCATTATCGGGGGGAATTGACACTTAATATTCAGGACTATTTGATGTTATCAAATATCCCCCCACTTGAACTCTACTTTCCCTCAAGTAGACCTTATTAGAAAGATTCCTAAAAAGATATCTCCCAAAACATGGAAAATATAAGTTTACAAATCCCTTATGCTAGAATAAAACAAAGCCGAACACCTCACGAAATGGGAACGAAACACTCAAATCTCTCAACTTTTCTAAGTGTCAATTTCAGGGTGATCACTCAATCGCACAGTCATAGCATGTATTCTATCATAAGCTTGGCGGTTACTCAAATATCCACCACTAGAGTTAAGGGCTAAACAATTCTCGAAGGCAATATGGGTAGACACGACAAAGGTTAAGGGGTGACTCGACATTACTAACATGTCACAGCGAAGTGGACAAAATCAATGATACATGACCAAATCCATGGCCAAGACACCAAATATTACTCGCTGCATCACCTAGACACGCTTCATGACTAAAGGGTAGGATAAGACATGGGATATATAAATGGTGTTAAATAAAAAACAAGCAGGTAGTCTAATTCTATAACCAATTCATCACCACTTACCGTCCACCCAAAGTTCAAGCTTTGAAGTCAAGAAACCGGATCATGAAATATAAGGTAGATGTGTCATTGGGCAGACTTCCTTTTCTCCAATGATCTTCAGGAATATGTCATCGACGAAAGTGTGATTTCCGAACCTTTCCACTTGAACATTGAACTTAGGCAAATGATGACTTCCCAATCACAAATAAAGACTACAGGGTAGGCTAAGGTGTATAGGTGTATCGAAACATTATATTGGGTTAACAAAATGAAAGGAATGGCTCAGATGGGTGTATCTAGGGGTATCTTGCACTAAAGGTGAGTGCAAAAAAAGGGTTTCACATGGGGGTCGAGAAGTCAAGGTGACTAATCGATAGACACACAATGGTAGGCTATTTGGGTGATAATCTTATAATATTGCCTTCTAAAACTGAAAAGTCCAAATACATCGAGCTAACTCAACATACCTCGTCTATGGTCTCGAAATGATGCAAAGGCCAAGTTCTAAAGTTTACAAGCTACCGGCACACTCATAATTTGGTTGATTTGGGGTAAAATATTGGAAACGGATAAGGCTAATCTCACCATATAATATCAAGGGATGTATGTGCTCGGCTAAGGTCTAATCTAGTTAGGTTAAGAAAAACATGTCAAAATTTAAAAATAGCATAATTTTTCAAAATAAACTAGAAAAACGAGGGCAAAATAATGTTCAAGAGATAATTCTACTCCCGTCCCCCCACTTGAATTGTACAAAGTCCCTTTTGTACTAAGCATTAAATAAAGGTGAAGAGAAAAGTAGAATCAGAGCGAGAACTTCCCTGAAATTTGCTCCAAAAAGAAAGAAGGCCCATGAAAAAGAGACGTGCCTTCGTATAAGCATCATGAACAAACTTCAATCCCTGAAATCACACTACCGACAAGCATAATTCTAAAAAAATGAAAAATGAAAAACAAACCTAACTCACTTTCGTAGGAATCACGGTTGCATTTAGCATATGCAACAAGCCTTTTAAACCACTTAGTGTCCTAAGTGGACGAGTGAAGTCTCGTGAGGGTTTACAGGGAACATACCCAAAAAGTTCATTTAAAATACTAATACAAGGTTATTGTGTTTTGAAATGAAAGAATTAAAGTAGAGGAAGGTTACGTCGTAACTCCTTAAGGGAGTTACGCCGTAACTGGCAAAACCTTATATAAGCTGCAAAGCAAATGGTTACGGCGTAACCACTTAGATGGTATTACGCCGTAATTGGTAATGCGTCGAATAATTCTGCTGCAAAAGGTTGGTTACGGCATAACCACAAAGATGAGTTACGCCATAACTAGGATCAGATCAGCAACAACAGCAGCAATCTCATCATCGTTTCCTGCAAAAATGGTTAAAACACAAAACCCAACCGAAATGGAAATAAAACAAAAGAAAGGGATAATTCGGGTTGTCTCCCGAAAGAGCACTTTTCTTTATTTACGAGTTTTTAAGTTAGACTCAGAGCCACGGGGCTCTATAGGGGCCTGTGGACATGGCCGACTTCCACCACTCGTTGGCACTCATTCATCCGTTTGTTAAATCCCTTTTTCCTTGCAGTATTACGGATGCCATCTGTTCCAAATTTTTGTGAAATCCATTCATCACATGATTTTCCCCAGTCATAATCTTCAGCAATAAGACTAATAGTTATACTTATGCTAGATCTTTCACCGTTTATTGTGTCAGTGTGATGATTGTACTTATACTGCTTAACCAGTCCCTTATGGATTTTTGAGTTCTCAATTCTTATTTTATACCAATCTTCTAATGCTAATTCAATATCATGTCTCTCACCCTTGTGAGGGTATATCCATTCATTCGCCTATCTTTCACATTCTTGAAAATGATTATACGGGGGCCATGCTGTCACCGATTCGTTATCATTGGTTAATATTGAGTTGCAGAAATGTTCGTTTAGAACCGGAGTTTCCTCAATGCCTTGGACAATCATTCCCTGTTTCTGCTTGCAATTATCAACATTCTCTCTACTATCATTAGTAATAGGATTAAAATGTAGAGGGGGATCTAGTGATTGAACATCAACATTATTTGAAATTTCAACTTTTGGTATTAAATGTTCTTTCATACTAAAAGTTATTCGTTCATTTTCAGTTCCCAAAGAAATTTGTTTTTCAAAAACCTTAATTTGAGCCCTACAAGTGGCCAGAAAAGGTCTTCCAACAATTAAGTTGTAAGCCTCCCGCTTCCCCATGTCAATAACCACAAAATCAGTCGGGAAAAAAAATTTTCCAATTTTTAAAAGCACATTATTCACAGTTCCCCTCGGTACAGCTTTAGATGAATCAGCCATTTCTATCATAATTGTTGTTTCTTTTAAATTGGTAAGTTTTATTTTATCGAATAAAGTGGTAGAGATAAGGTTTACCCGGCCCCCAAATCAGCTAATGCGGGAATCTTAATATTACCAATAGTGCATGGAAGAAGAAAAATTTCCTGGTATTACTGTTTCTCAGGAAGTTGGCTTGGCAGGACTTCGTCGTCTCCTGATTTATCATCCTCTCTTAGGTATTTAATCCTGGAAATATCATTTGTGATAGAGGATGTGCACTGCTCTTTCTTTGCTTTATCTTGCGCAAATATGGCTTTGCAGGCAATGGCTTTAGCATTACTCATTTCAAGGTTTTTAGCCAATTGCCCAATTTGTGTTTCGAGGTTTTTAATCGCAGTGTTTTGGTTACGCAGGTTCATATTGGTGTCCTCCTTTATTTTGACCATCCATTCCTTGAGTTTATCTCCCTTTTTTGTAGATTCTTTGATGTTCCTATGCATTATTTTTTCAAGGCTAGGTTTAGGATGATTGTTGTTGATTCTTGTGTAAAATCCTGGTGATTTTTCTTGATATCTGGGCCCATTATTATTGTAATTGTTGAAAGGCTCTCTCTTCCATATTTAACTTCTCCGATCCTTTTAACTTCCTCTTTGGAGGAACATTCTTTAGTAGGTGGAGTTTCATTTCGCTCTACTTGAATGGAATGCACATTTTCCTTGAGCTTCTTCATGTCTCTTCATAGACTTTCTAATTTGTTTTTTATTGTTGCAAGACCTTCCATATCTCCATTCTTACTTCGGTTGCTCCCTCCATTGTGCCATTTGTGAGAGTGGTCTGTCATCTTTTGAATAGTTTCTAAAGCCAAAGTGGGTGTCATACCAGGAATCGGTCCCTGAGAATCGACCATTTGTCTTGAGGAGATATTCAGACCTTTGTACAAAACGTTCATGTTTTGTTGGCTGTTGAGGTCATGAGTAGGGCATTTGTATAATAATTCGTTGTACCTTTCCCAAGCTTGGTATAACGTTTCATCACCCTCTTGCTTGAAGTTATGGATTTCTTCTAACTGCTTAGCCGTCTTTGAAGGAGGACAGTATCTCTGAATGAAACACTTTTTTAGGATAGGCCAGGTGTTGACAGTCCCTGCAGGTAATCGATCAACCCATCTTTTAGCAGCTCCCGTAAGAGAAATAGGGAATACTCATAACATGATAGCATCGTGTAAGACTCTGGGAATTTTGAATAGGCTGACAATGTACTTGACGTTGTGTATATGTTCATGGGCATCATCGGTGATGCTTCCAGAGAAGGGATTTGCACGTAATTCCCTCATAAATTGAGGTTTGATTTAGAATTGAGCATCTTCTGCGATAGCCGGCCTAACAATTCCTGGTCCTTGTTCTTCCCTTGTTAGTGCCAAATATTCCTCAAGAGTGAGGTCATCGATGTTAACAACTTCCATGGTACCTGAAAACTTGAATAACGATTGTGAGAATTATAGAAAAGTTTAAAACAAAAATGAAAGACTTAATAGCAATCCTAATATAACTCTCCGGCAGCAGCACCAAAAACTTGATGCAGGTTTTACTGACAAGGTTTTAATATTTATAAAGTCTCGTTATACATATGGTCTACCCTAATGCACTAACGGGCAGTGTACCCGGCCGCGTGTAGTGTAGTATTTGGTAAAGCCGAGGTCGTCCCAAGAGCTATGTGTGTTGGATTATTACTAAGTCTAGGTGTCACAGATTACTAATGGTTTCGATAAGGAATTAATTAATTAACTATTAAAGCAGATAAAAGCAAATAAAGGCAAAGGATAAATCAATAGAGGAGAGTGGTGCTAACCTAGTTATTCCTCCTATCTAGTAATATCTACGTCTACGTACTTCCAATTACTTCAGGTGGGGTCAAAGTCGAGAGGACAGCATTTGGTCAATTCGCCCTAACCTATCAGCAAAGATGCCACCACAGGAGAAGTCAGGTGTCCCCTCATAAGTCCTGTTGTTCCTGGTCCCCTAAGCCAAGTCATTAAGTACCGCTACATGCTAGATTTATAATAGTGAGTGCCCGGCCGTTAGCAACTTAAACACTCACCCCCTAATTCTTAAGTTCATCCAAACGGTAGGTGATCAGTTGGTCAAATCGCACAAGTAGAAAGGGTCGTCAGTTGGTCATATCTTACCCTTCCCGTCTCAGTCATATCAAAACTACCGAAAAAAGGGTAGCTACCAATAAACTATGTATGCATACACTTAGAAATAGTTATCCGGAAGTAATGTGAACGCAAACAAAACAATTAAGGAATCATAACTAGGCCAGTACCAAGAGGTGCTTAGCCGCTCATATTAACCATACAAATCAATTCAATATTCAAAGTTACGAAATACATGAATCGAAAGTAAAGAAAAGATAAAATGCTAATGCTTATCGTAGGGGAGTGATTTCTCACTTGGAGACAGCTCCGTATACTCCTCTAGACCTGCCTTTGGCTTTTTCACACGTTCTCTGCTTGTTGTGTGTGGAATGGGATGATTAGAAATGCTGGAATTCGTGGGGTATTTATAGGCCAGATCTGGGTTACGGCGTAACTAATATAAGAGTTACGCCATAACCATCAATTCCTTAGTATTTTGCACTAGATCTTCTAGTTACAGCATAACCTTATTAGTGGTTACGCCATAGTCTTCAATAAACTAGGTTACGCCATAGTTGGTGGAATAGTTACGGCGTAGTTATCAGTGGCGTGGATCCTCATTTGACCTAATGCAGTTACGTCGTAGCCTGTTGGGAATAATCTGTTACCACTGATAGTTGTGGAAGACACTGCTTGGATTACACTAGCAGTGGAAACGTATTACCACTGCTTGTACATTATTACCACTGCTATTAGATAATGGTTAGGAGAACGTGTCTAGATAAGTATAGAAAAGATCTTGTGTATATTCTATATTGTTAGCTTTATACTTATCTTGTAAAGGACTCCTTGTACTATAAAAGGAGGTCCTAGGTCATTGTCTTAGGTACTTACAAACCTACTTATCTACGTACTTACATACATACGGCTTCAAGGTGTAACACTAGTGATACGCAAGATCACTCGTATTATTCATTAATAATATTGGAGCTTAAGTTTTGTGTTTAATCTGTGTTTATTTTCAATACATCATACAATCCGTCTTCTAAGTATTACTAAGTAAATTCCGCGTGCTTACTAATATTATACAAAATATCATTGACACAAGGTGTGTGTCCAGATCCATCAAGTGGTATCAGAGCGAAGGTTCTGATATTTTGTTTTAGAAGATCCAAGGAATTAACCTACTCACTAAATTCAATGGAGATGGAAAACAACCAGTCCAACTCTTCTACACCAAGGCTACCGAAGCTCAAACTTAATGAGTTTGAGATGTGGAGGATACTGATTGAGCAATACTTTCTCATTCAAGACTATGCTCTATGGGAGATCATCTTAATTGGTGATTCTTTCAAGCCTGTTACTAGTACTCAGAAGGTTGGTGACACAGAAGTGGTGACTGTTTCTGTGCCTGAATCTAGTACTGAAAAGGCATTGAAAAATAATGATCTAAAGGCTTGAAGTTTGTTGCTGATGACTCTTCTTAGAGATCAGATCATAGCTTACAGCAAGTTCAAGACTGCAAAAGAACTATTTGAAGAGATTTGCTCAGTGTTTGGTGGTAATGATGCTACAAAGAAGACACAAAATACATTGTTGAAGCAAAGTTGTGAAAACTTCTCTGCTTCAAGCAATGACTCACTTGATAGCATCTTCACCAAACTTCAGAAGATTGTCACAAAACTGACTGTGCTTGACATTGAGGTAGAAAAAGAAGACCTCAATTTGAAGTTTCTAAGAAGTTTTCCTTCAGAGTTTCAAACTAATGTTACAGTCTAGGAAAACAAAGCAGACATTGAAACAATGAAGCTCAATGATCTTTACAACAACTTTAAACTCATTGAACAAATATTGAAGAAGGCAGGGAAAATTGGTACAAGCTCAAGCAGCTTGGCTTTGATGTCAACCTCTGTTGACAGTGATGATTCTGAAGATGACAGTGATGATGATATTGCCACTGCTGGTTCTACAGTTTCCACTGGTAATGTTAGTGTTACCACTGCAGGTTCAAAGAAGAAGATTGCTAGTATTGGAGATCCTACCTTTTATGCTTTTATCTCCACTCAAGTTAATGGTTCTATATTAACTCATGAAGACATAAAGCAAATTGATGAAGATGACTTGGAGGAAATGGACATAAAATGGCAAATAGCTCTTCTTAGCATGAGGGCTAGGAAATTCTACAAGAAGACTGGCAAGCCTATTCACATCAATGGTGGTGAAACTGCAGGCTTTGATAAGAAGAAAGTGGAGTGTTTTAACTGCCACAAGTTGGGACACTTTGCTAGAGAATGTAGAAGACCAAAGACCAAGGACAGCAGGTCTACTTGGTACAAGCAAAAGAAGGAACCAACTGTGGAAGAACCAAAGGCAATGTTGGCTATTGATGGTGTGAGCTATGATTGGAGTTTCATGGCTGGTGAACAAGAAGAAGAATCTTCAGATGCTGCTCTTATGTCTACTGAATTTGCTCTCATGGCTTTCTCTGACTCTGAGGTACAAAACTTTGAAAGTTGTTCTAAAATATGTAGGGCTGCTAGAGAAGTTGAAAGGCTTAATGATCTATATTCTAATGAAAGACAAGAGTTGTATACTGCTAATTATACTGTGTCAAATCTTAGGAGAGCTATAGCAGTATTAGAAAAACAAATAGATCACTATAGAGAAAATGAGTCAAAATATAGTGATGATATGATTTTTCTTAGAAGAGAAATAGATCATAAAACAACTGTGAATGAGGCATACCAAAAAGAGCTTGAAAAACTTAAAAAGATAAATGAAAATGTCAATTTAACTGTAGACACATGTTATTATCAGTCTTAGTCAATTGATAAAATCTGGAATGCTCAAATTCATAGTAAAGTTAAGTCTGGTATGGGTTATAACATAGTGCCTCCACCACTAAGAGATGTTCCATCACCTCCAGGTATAGATTTAACTCATACAGGCTTAGAAGAGTTTCAGGATCTTGAACGTGAATATGGTCCTTTAAAGGACCCAACTGTGAAATGTGAGGAAGATATTAAGAAGGATAATGATGTTTTTGAAAGTGCTAGTGACGCATCAGTTGTTGATGAGAATGTTAAAAGGAATGAAGAGACTTCTATCCTAAAAGTTGTTAATACTGTTATAGAGGAACCTAGGAAACCAGTTAATAAACCTAGATCAACTGTAAGGTATGCTGAGATGTATAGGAACAAGCCTACAGCTCTTAGGGGTAACCAGAGGAGTTGGAATCATGTTAAATCTCAACAACTAGGTAGTGATTTTGTGATGTACAATAAGGCATGATATATCTGTGGTAGTTTTGATCATTTACATGCTTATTGTAACTATCATGTTGGGAGAAGGGAAGTCCATGGGAATAAAAGGGTGGAGTCTAACAGGTTTCAAAATAATGTACACCCTAATCCTCATTGCAAAATGATCCCTAGAGCAGTTCAACTAAGAAGTGGCCTCAAAACGTTTGCCACTGCAAAAACTATTAACACTACTCACCCTAAGTCACCTGTTAAAAGTGAAAAGTCCAAAACAATCCTTGAAAAATATGCACAAACAGGGAAAGGAACTTTTCAAACTAAAAAGGTTCATTACAACCAACAGTGGGTACCTAAAACCAAACCAGCAGTTTCCACTGCTCATTCAAAAGTTACCACTGCAAGGGTTGTAAACAAGAAAAGGGGGGACATGGGCAATGCTGTGAAGGCCTCGGCACGTTGGGAATGGAAACCTAAAGGAACTACCTCTACAACCAATCCCAATGGTGTATCAATGAACTTTGCTAGATTTAACTATATTGATACACGAGGCAGATCCAAGTCAATCATGGCTTGGATCCCCAAAAGAAACTAACTCTTTACTTTTATGTGCAGGAACATCCAAGGTCAAAAAGGTCAGATCAAGGTTATACAGATAGTGGGTGTTCAAGGCACATGACTAGCAACAAGTCCTATCTCTCAGATTTTGAACATTATGATGGACAGTATGTCAGTTTTGGAGGTGGAGTTAATGGAAAAGTTGCTGGTAAAGGAGTCATCAAAACTGGTAACTTGGACTTTGAACCTGTGTACTATGTAAAAGAGCTTAAGTATAATCTTTTTAGTGTGTCACAAATGTGTGACAAGAAGAACAATGTTCTTTTTACCAAAGATATGTGCTTTGTTCTCTCTAAGGATTTTAAGATGCCTGATGAAAGTCAGATTCTTCTTAAAGTTCCTAGAAAATGCAACCTATATAGCTTTGATATGAACAACATTGTTGCTAAAGATGATTATGCTTGCTTGCTTGCAAAGGCCACAGTGGATGAATCCATGTTATGGCATAGAAGACTTGGTCATGTTAACTTCAAAACCATTAATAAGATTGTCAAAGATGGTTTGGTGAGAGGCTTACCTCAGAAAAGATTTGAAAATGATCAAACCTGTGTGGCTTGCCTTAAAGGCAAACAACACAAAGCTTCTTGCATGTCAAAGTTGGTTAACTCTATTGCTCATCCACTTCAACTATTACATATGGACTTATTTGGTCCTACATCAGTGAGCAGCTTGAATCTAAAGAAATATTGTCTTGTTGTAACTAATGATTTCAGCAGGTTTACATGGGTTTTCTTTCTCAATACAAAGGATGAAACAACTGGAATCCTTAAGACTTTTATCACTCAAGTAGAAAACCAATATGATTTCAAAGTGAAAATCATCAGGTGTGACAATGGGACAGAGTTTAAGAATAGAGTTATGGATGATTTTTGTAGAGATAAAGGTATTAAAAGAGAATTTAGTGTTGCTAGAACTCCTCAACAAAATGGTGTTGCTAAGAGGAGGAACATGACACTTATAGAGGCTGCTAGAACCATGTTGGCAGATTCTAAACTGCTAATCACTTTTTGGGCTGAAGCAGTTAACATTGCATGTTATGTGCAAAATAGGGTTTTAATGGTAAAAACTAAGAACAAGACACCTTATGAGTTATTTAGGGGTAGACCACCTATCCTTGACTTCATGAGACCATTTGGGTGTCATGTATCTATTCTCAATACCATAGATTATCTGGGAAAGTTTGATGAGAAATCTGATGAAGGGTATTTTGTTGGATATTCCATGGTCAGCAAAGCTGTTAGAGTATTCAACTTAAGAACCCAAAAGATTGAAGATAAGCTGCGTGTTGAGTTTCTGGAAAACAAAGTTAATCTCAAAGGAACTGGTCCAGAAAGAGTGTTTGATCTTGAAACTCTAACCAATACTATGAATTATGTGCCTATCTCTACAGGTGCATCTTCTTTTAATTTTGCAGGTTCAGAAGAGTTTCTTGATGATGATGAACCAAGCAAGGATCATGCAGATGATCAAGATGAATTCAGTCTACGACTTTGGGACTATGCAGATAATGATGATATACCAAAAACTGGAGATGCTCACCCTTCTAATGATTTTGGAAAGGAAGGAAGTAGCAACTTGAATGCTGGAAATTTTGAAAGCAGTGGAAATTCAGATTCCACTGCTAGGCCAGAAGTTTCCACTGCAACACCAGAAGTGGAAATTACAACTCCAGTTACAGAGGAAGCTCAATCCAATGATGTTAAAATCTCAAATATGCCAAATGAGATTGCAATTCCTCAGACTCCCTATACTTCTATTCATAAATCACATCCTCTTGAAAATGTGATTGGGGATGTCTATTCACCTATGAAGACTAGAAGACAAACAAAGCTGCCTGATATTCATGGATTTATTAGTAAAATATATGAATCTAAGACTCATAAAGGCAAGAATGAATGTCTCTTTATGTGTTTTCTGTCACAAATGGAGCCAAAGAATGTTTACAAGGCGCTTGAAGATGAAAGTTGGGTGGAAGCAATGCAAGAAGAGTTGCTCCAATTTAAGCTTCAAAAGGTTTGGGTGCTTTGTGATTTGCCTTCTGGCAAGAAGGTAATAGGTACTAAATGGGTGTTCAGAAACAAGAAGGATGAAAGAGGAATTGTTATCAGAAACAAAGCTAGGCTTGTGGCTCAAGGATACACTCAAGAGGAGGGTATTGACTATGAAGAAGTGTTTGCCCTAGTTGCATGAATTGAAGCAATTAGGCTGTTCTTAGCCTATTCATCCATTATGGGTTTTAAAGTCTATCAAATGGATGTAAAGAGTGCTTTTCTATATGTGCAGATTGATAAGGAGGTTTATGTCTCACAACCTCCAGGCTTTGAAGACCCTGAATATCCTAACAAAGTATACAGGGTAGTTAAAGCTTTGTATGGCTTGCATCAGGCACCAAGGAAATGGTATGAAACCTTAACTACTTATCTTCTTGATAATGGGTTTCATAGAGGCAGAGTGGATCAAACTTTGTTCATCAAGAAAGACAAGAATGATATCTTGTTGGTTCAAGTGTATGTTGATGATATCATTTTTGGATCTACAAAGACACAGATGTGCAAAGAATTTGAGAAGCTAATGAAAGAAGAATTCAAGATGAGTTCTATGGGTGAACTCACATTCTTTTTGGGACTCCAAGTATAGCAAAGGCCAGATGGTATTTTCATCAATCAAGATAAATATGTGGCTGAGATACTAAGGAAGTTCAAGGTCACTAATGTAAAGTCATCTAGCAGACAAGACTACACATCTACTCTTGAAGGAAAGTAGTGGTGAAGCAGTTGATGTGCACATGTACAGGTCTATGATTGGCTCTTTTATGTATCTTACATCATCTAGACCAGACATCATGTTTGCAGTGTGTGCCTGTGCAAGGTTTCAAGTCACTCCCAAGTTCTCTCACTTGACTGCTGTGAAGAAGATTTTCAGATATCTTAAAGCATTTCCTACTCTGGGATTGTGGTACTCTAGAGATTCCCCTCTAGATTTGGTTACTTACTCAGATAGTGACTATGTTGGAGCTAGTTTGGATAGAAAATCTACAAGTGTTGGATGCCAATTTCTTGGCAACAGATTAGTGTCATGGCAGTGTAAGAAACAAACTATGGTGGCTAATTCATCAACTGAGGCTGAGTATGTGGCTGCTGCAAGTTGTTGTGCTCAAGTTCTATGGCTTCAGAATCAACTTTTGGACTATGGGTACAATTTCATGAATACCATCATTCATATTGACAATAGTAGTACCATTTGCATTATTAAGAATCCAGTTCAACACACAAAGACTAAACATATTGAAATTAGACACCATTTCATAAGAGACTGTTATGAAAAGGGACTAATTCAAGTTGTCAAAATTCATACTGATGACAACTATGCTGATTTATTAACAAAAGGACTTGATGTGGGTAGATTTCAGTACTTGGTAACAAGTATTGGCATGCTAATTCCATAAACTGTTTGTGCAAATTGTCTTTGGTGTTGAGTGGAAGTTTCTAGGTACTAATATTGTTGTATAAGTTTGTATATGTTTTGTGCTTGTGTTTTTGCTTGTTCCATAACCTTTATGCAGCAAAGATGGGAGTTGATCTTAAAAGGTGTATAACTGAGATACACAACAAATGGTTATTGATTCACCATGTCTAATCCACATAAGAATCAACTAGTCCAGAGCAAACGGCTACTGGTAAAGACTTGACAAATCTGTTCATGGTTGATAGTTTACCAAAAACTATATGGTTATCAACTCACCATATTCTTTATGATTAAGAGTTGGCTAGTCCATAGCAAACGGCTCATGGTAAAGACATATCAAATCCGTTGATAGCTGGTAGTTTGATAAAAAAATATGATAAGAGCAGTCTAGTTTTCATATGTTTTTCTTTCCACTGCTCTTTGAAATTTTTGTGAAAAATTACCACTGCTAGTTCACAGTTTCCACTGACAGTGTTATTTTACCACTGTTGTTCTAGCCGTTACAACTGTTGTGTCAGTAACAAATTTTTTACTAGCCGTTGTAGAAAAATTGCTTTCCATATATATAGGGTAACTTCTAGAAAATTATCTACTTTCCTATTTGATATTTAGCCTCTAAAGATAAATACTTTCTTTAGATAATCTTTCTTGCGCTACACTTTTAAACCCTACATCTATATATCTTTTGTCTTAATTGGCTAGTTATTCTTTCAATTATTACTGACATAATATCGCTTTTTCATCAAAAGTTTCTATGGCACCATTAAAATTTGCAGATGAGCACAACGAAGTGGCCTACCTACAAAATTAAAACGAGAAGAGTGGCCCTGTTTTTCATCAGATTGTGGACTTTCTCAATACTACCCATATAAGGTATGCTTTGCTTTTAAAACCCACAATCTATATCTCTCAAATCAAAAAGTTTTGGACTTCTGCTCAGTCCATAACACTTGAAAATAGAGATACACATGAAACAGTGGATGCTCTAAGAGCCACTGTGGATGGGGTAACTATTGATGTTACTGAGGCATCCTTGAGGAGAGTTCTCCAATTGGATGATCTCAATGGTATCATCACATTACCTATGCAAGAAATACATGAAAATTTATCATCCATGGGGTATGATACCACTGATAAAAAGGCTACTTTCAAAAAGAGTGGTTTTTGTCCCCAATGGAGATTTTTTATACACACTCTTTTTCATTGTCTCACTCCAAAGAAAACATCTTATGAGTAATTTAGTTCAACCATGGCTTACCCTTTGGTTTGTCTAGCCACTGATAAGATTTTTAACTGATCAAAATATATTTTTACAAGTCTGACTGGCAATGTAAAGAGTTCAAAAAAAAATTTAATGTATCCAAGGTTTGTGCAAGCAGTGCTAAATGAGTTTCAACTGCAACCCCATACAAATGTTTATAAAATCAGTTGCCTCAAGCCTAAAGTTTTTCAAAACATGAACAAAGATGGCAACATGATTTTTACACCTCTCTTTCCTCAAATGCTTGCAAAGATTACAACTGAACAAAACTTACCTATACTCTCTGTTCCAAACATTGATTATACTCCACTAGTTTCTCACACCTATGAGAGGAGGCAAAAACAGATAACTTCTCTCATGACAACACAACATGTTTCTGAAACTTTTGGTCTAGGAACAAGCAGTGGTGGTTCTAGACTTCAACCTAGTCCAACTAGGGAGGAATCTGAGCCAATGCCCTATGATTCACCCCTCCCAACAGGTCACACAGTTGGAAGTGATGAGGGCAGTAGGCAACGATTGGAATTGATGGTTTTGTGTACAAAGTTAGCAAAACATGTCAAATCTCTGGAACAAGACTTGGCACAACTTAAGGAGCAACATGCCAAGGATATTACATTTTTGAAAGTAGAGATTCAGACCTTGTTGCAGGGGTTGAAAAAGTAAAGGAAAACTGCAAAGTTGATGATCTCATCTTCATCCTCACCTAATGATGGTGATTCAGCTAGTTTTTATCAAGATTTGGGTAATTCTCCCAAACAGGGGAGGAAAACAGGTGCTGAAACTCAGGGGAGGAAAATTGATTTTGAAGATGAAGGTGTTTTTAGTAAAGGTGCAGAGGAAGCTGATACTCAAGAAGAGCAACAAGAGCAAGAACAAGAGCAAGATATTTTCTGTACTGCAACTGATTTTACCACTGATCCAATTTCCACTGCAGAGCCAAATATTCCCACTGATGAACATAATGTTGTCACTGGAAGTGAAGAAATTTATAAACAAAAGAAAGATAAAGGTAAAGCAGTTATGGAAAGTGAAGGGCAACCTGGAAGAAAGATTTCAAAGAAAGAACAAGTTCAGATTGCTCATGATGAAGAAGCTGCTAAAAAGATAAATGAAGATGAAGTTGCTGAAAAGAAAAAGCTTGAAGAATTGGAAGTTGTAAGCTTTATGAAGGCTAAAAGGTTGGACAGATTGGAAAATCCAATTTCCACTGTTCCACTTACAAGATTTAGAGAAAAGACTCCAGAGTTCAGCTATGTACCTACTGAAGAAGAAATTGATTTCTTGATTGCACATGATCCAGTAATCAAGAAGAAGGCAATTGACCTTGTAGCTGATAAATCTTTAACTGCAGAACAAAGAACTGCATAGTTAAACAATTTTATATAGATGAAGAATAATCAAGCACTTCAAGAGGCTATTGTTTCAGTCAAGAAAGGCCAAAAGAAACCAAGACAACCAACTAAGGCACAAGTTATTGCATACATGAAGACTTATTGTTGTAATGTTGATGGTTGAAAGAGACATCAATTCAAAGGAATGTATGATGATAGAGTTGAAAGTATCTACTACAGAGTTCAAAGATTTGATAAAGATTTTATTCCAATGGACTCTGAAGAAGAAGCAATAAGGTTTCCTAATTTGAAGAGAAAGACCAAAGACAGTGATTCTCAGTCTGTTCAGAAGACAAAGTTTGCTGAAGAACAAGAAGTTCCAACTGAGAAGTTCACTAAAGAACAAGTGACTGAAATCATTGTGATAGAAGAAGAAGATTTTTATCTAGAACCACTGCAAGTTAGACATCCTATCATTGATTGGGAGGTTTACACTGCTAGAAATTTTGCTCCAACTTGGAAGATCACAAGGCTATGTGTTGCAACTTCCTCATTCATTCAATTTGAAGATCTCATCAAAGCTTTTGACAGAGATGATCTTGATAGATTATGGAAGTTAGTTCAAGAAAGGTTTGATGCTCAAGATCTCAAAGATATGAAGGCGATGCAGTTATGGGTTAATCTTAGAAGGCTCTATGATCTAGATGTTAATGATGATTTTTGGAAATTCTCATGTTCATGTCCTGGTACTAAATGGTTTTACTATGATTCATGTGAAGTTCATCATGTTTCTACAGAAAATGGAGTAGATGCATTCATGCTTGCTGAGAAAGAATATCCACTCAGAGCTGGAACTCTAACAGTAATGTTATGTACAACAATAAGAGTTCATGAAGACAATGAGAAGGTCAGAGCATTGTTACACAGGCTTCAAAATCAATGTTCAAGAGCTATTCAGAAGTTAAGGAAGACGTGAAGTGTTTGGTTGAATTCCCCAAATCCTTGAAGATGATGCCGATTGAAGAAACTTATTGATTTGCAGAGAAATCATAAGTTTAGGGGAGGATTGTTGGGAATAATCTGTTACCACTGATAGTTGTGGAAGACACTGCTTGGATTACACTAGCAGTGGAAACGTATTACCACTGCTGGTACATTATTACCACTGCTATCAGATAATGGTTAGGAGAACGTGTCTAGATAAGTATAGAAAAGATCTTGTGTATATTCTATATTGTTAGCTTTATACTTATCTTGTAAAGGACTCCTTGTACTATAAAAGGAGGTCCTAGGTCATTGTCTTAGGTACTTACAGACCTACATATCTACGTACTTACATACATACGGCTTCAAGGTGTAACCCTAGTGATAAGCAAGATCACTCGTATTATTCATTAATAATATTAAAGCTTAAGTTTTGTGTTTAATCTGTGTTTATTTACAATACATCATACAATCCTTCTTCTAAGTATTACTAAGTAAATTCCGCATGCTTACTAATATTATACAAAATATCATTGACACAAGGTGTGTGTCCAGATCCATCATAGCCTTTGGAAAGAGTTACGCCGTAACCTTCTGATGAGTTGGGTTTTCCGAGTCACGCTTTAGTTACGGCGTAATGTGAGAGATGAGTTACGCCGTAACTTCTTCAAAGTCAGCATACTATGATGAATCTTTTGATATTTCTCCAATTCCGCGTCTCTTAAGCTCCAATGCTCGTAATTTACCTGAAAGTGGAAAACAATGGAAAACAAGCGTAAATCCATATAAATGATACAAATTACAAGCATTATCGGAGGAAATTGACACTTAATATTCAAAACTATTTGATGTTATCATGCTCCCACATTGCTTTAGCAGTCTTTTGAGCATCAACACTACGAAGAATCGGATTAGGTAATCCCAAAAGGATATATTGCATTGCAATTTCATCCGCTTCTAAGTGAAGAAGTTGGTCAGTAGTAAGTTGATCAAGACCGACAATGTTGGTAACATCATCTCTTGGTGGATTAGCATTAGGATCTCCGGGTACAGTGAGTGTAGGCATCTGAAAAGGACCTTCAAGGATGACCTTCTTCAAAAACTTACCATGTGGCTTCTTTAGATCACAAAACCTAAAAAACCTTATCACCCATTGATCGTAGTTTCCGGGAGTGAGCATTGGAGGTCTGTCAAGGGATCCAACTTCATGAATAGATTGTTGGCTACTTAAAGCTTCACACATCTTTGCAAACCAAGAGGGTTCTTTTGGTGTTGTAACATTCATAGCATACTTGGCGGGATACTGATTTTGAAAGTATGTATAATGTTGTACTTGTTGACGAGGGTTTGGTGGAACCATTTGTGGTGGAAGAGGATTTGCTCATTGAGGAAAGTGTTGAAATTGTTGTGGAGATGGTGGAGGATATTGTTGATAGAATTGTTATTGTTGTTGTTGAGGATACTCATGAGGAAAGTAGCTAGAGTATGGTGGTTGAGACATCTTGAAACATGTGTTGATGATGGATCTTTGTAGTCAAATGAAACTTAGAGTTTGTTGAAGAAGTAACCTTATGCGTAGAAACCAGCTTAGACGTAAAAATAACCTTACGCGTAATACCCAACTTACGCGTATACAAGAGTTTACGTGTATGAATTGCTTACGCGTAGACTTGAGAAAAGCTTAGCTTAGGCGTAAAATAGAGACTTAGTAGTAGAATCCTTATGCGTAATACTTCCATTGGCGTGATAAACATTTAAAAGGTACACTTTTGAGGGGTCATTTAAGCCCTTAGTTGATCACTTTTGTATCCGTTACTACTTAATTTCGTTCCTTTTCACTTTTTAGGTCTCTTGAAGGCAAATTGCTGGAATGACACTTATTCTGACGAAAAGGCGCGAATATATGAAGAAAATGGCCAAAGTCAAGAATCGAGACACTCAAGCTGCTGGAACTGAAGGGGACGGTGTCACGGCTTAATTGCGACGTCGTCGCGACACACCTTAAGACGACTCAGAGAGCAAATTTCTATTTTACAAGTGACGGCATCAGGTTTAAAAGAATAGGGCGTTGCAACTCAGACGACCTAGATTTGAATCCCGACGGTGTCAGAGGTTGAAGCCGACGACGTCACAAGCATAAGGTGACACCATCACAGAGTTGACGTGGCCAAGATGAAAACCTAATGGCGGTGACCCGACGGCATCACAATTAAAGAGTGACGCCGTCGCATATTGTAACTCTATATATAGAATTCAAATTTTCAGTATTTTGAGAGGTAGTTTTGTGGAGTAAAACCTAACCCGAACATAGGCTGTCTTGGGCAGTATCTTAGGGTTCCATACCCTATTTTACAACAAGATAAGTGATTTACTTCATTGATTCAATTATGTCTTCAATTGTTTGTGTGTATGCTTGTATGTTTTCCATGTTCGGCTAATTTACTTGTGTGCTTTCTTAGATCTATGAAACCTAGGTATTGAATATTGATTGTTTGTCGCTTATCTTAATTGTGATTGACCTAGTATTGCGATAGGTCATTCGTTGTGTTTCTAATTCTGAAGTAATCTTTCTGAACATTAGTTTATAATCACCTAGAGTTATTATAGTCTAAACATCCAAAGAACACCTTAGAGTTATTTTATGAATCCTAGAGATTTCGTAGGCAAAAACCTTAAGGTAGACTTAAAGAGTTAGGGATAAACGCATACCCTACGACCTTAGAAGACACAATGCATTAAGAATAAGGACGTGACAATTCAACCATAAATAGGAGATAACTAGGGAGTAATAGCATCTAAGTAAACACATTTTTAATCATCATAAGAGCACACAACAATAGACATAGACTACACTCACCTTAGTTTAGATAATTAGATAAGTAGAGTAATCGGTAGAAATACCAACCCCCCAAATGCAATACCCCGAGATTCGTACCTTTCCATTTTCTAAAATACATAAAAAAGATAAAAAAGAATATTTGTCAACCCCAACCTTAGCGTAGTAATTTCTCACTAGCATTCCTATTCCCCTAAAGAACGATATCAATTCCCGAGGCTTACCCTAATACTACACTACAACGTTTAGGTTCACTGCCTAGGGTGTTGAAAAACTTGCTCGACGAAAAGGAAGTTCCTTTGACCCCGAACGCTCGTTGTAAGCGTATCAAGTTTTTGGCGCCGCTGCCGGCGAATACAATAGCTAGTTAGATTTCCACCTCGTTTAGGTTTCCTTGCTTTATTCCTATCAAGTAAGTTTTTTTTCCCATTTTTAGCTTCCTCGTAGTCTATCCCCCTTCTTCATGACCTTTTTTAGTAATCCCATCACTTTTCATCATGGAAGGTGATAATCAACCACCACTCATCAACCCACTACCAAATGACCCGCCAAGAGGCCGTACTCTTGGTGAATACTCAAGACCAAGCCACCTAGGCTATAGAAACACCATTGAGCTTCCCGACCAAGCCCAAACTATGGCCCTTTGATCCGACACCATCCGGTTGGTGCAAAACGGATGTGCATTCCATGGACTTCGTTTCGAAGATCCTAATCAGCATCTTAAGGTTTTCCATAAAATCGTTGATTCCATCGACCTTGATGCTACTACTCGGGAGACCACGCGCTTACGTCTCTTCCAATTCTCTCTACGGGACTAAGCTAGTAATTGGCTTGAGCGACTTCCCGCCGGCTTCATCTCAAGTTGGGATGATCTCACCTCTCGTTTCCTTGCTCAATTTTTCCCATCGGGGAGAACTACTAAGCTTAGGAATGAAATCTTGATGTTCCAACAACGTCAAGGTGAATCTCTCTACGAAGCATGGACTCGATTCAAGGACTTACTCCATAGAGTCCCTCATCACGATATCGATCTTTGGCTTCAAGTCCAACTCTTTTATGATCATGTCAACTTCCCTACTAAGCTATCCATTGACCAAGCGGCCGGTGGAGAACTTAGTTATCTCACCGCGGAAGAATCATGGGATATAATAGAGGACCTTGCTTTCTATGACAACGAAAGTTGGAATGACCCCCCTGAGTTGCCGAAAACCGTAAAGGCAATCTCCTTTCATCCCATTGACTCACAATCTTCCGACCGTAGGATGCTCGAGCTTGAAGATCAAGCTAAATTCCTAGTGGTCCTCATAACACTCGCACTTGCACAAGACTCCCTGAACAAGCTTCCGTTGATTACGTATCCTCGTTTACCAATGGAACGGGAGGAAGATTCCCTACAAAACCCGGACCTAGGACTTTCAATGACGCCCGAGAAGCATGGAAGGGCAAGCCCGACTTCTATTGGGGACAAACCAAAGAATTCACATCTAATGATTTCTCATGACCCCCATCTCACGGCCCTAACCAACAAAACATAGAAGGGATGTTGCAACACCTAATCACATCCTAAAAAGCTAAAATAGCTAAGCTCTCGGACCGTTTTAACCAACAACAAGCCGAGATGGATAGGAAGATAGATAACCTCTTGAAAGCCATGACCAACAGTGATAGGAAG
Source organism: Chrysanthemum seticuspe (assembly GCA_019973895.1). Classification (NCBI taxonomy): domain Eukaryota; kingdom Viridiplantae; phylum Streptophyta; class Magnoliopsida; order Asterales; family Asteraceae; genus Chrysanthemum; species Chrysanthemum seticuspe. Next base: position 121,717,357 of record BPTQ01000007.1, read on the forward strand.
GTTAACGCTATCTCATCTCCCGAAGCTTCTGGTGTAGAGATTAAGGACCCAAGTATGTTAGCTAAGCACGTTCAATTCATCAATACCATCACCTTAGTGAAACCTAAGAGAACAAATGACGAAGCGAACCATGAGACAATACTTGAGGTTAGTGAAACTCCTAGGAATGGAACAACCGAGGAAGTAGATGAAGTAGGCAATGACTATTTCAATAAGTTTCCTACGGAAGAAGAACTCTCTCGCCACCCACACTTAGTACGAGACCTCCGTCACATGTATGTTAGGAGAAGCCCTAGGATCAAGTTTGGAAACCCTTGGAATCTTAACATACCATGTTGCATAAGACACCTTTTTGTGGCAAAAGCCTACATTGATCGCAAGTCCCCAATAAATATCATGACTAGCACCTACTATAAATGGGTAATGAAGAAGCCTATCCCAACTAGGCAAGATCCCGATAATCCTAGGGTTAGTTGCAATTTTCTTGGTAGAGTTAAGGGATTGCCCATCTATGTAGGAAGCTTCACTTGTCCTACAGATTTTATTTCTGTGAATGATATTAGTACGGCCATAGATCCTAGCTTGTCCCACGTTATTCTAGGAAAGCCTTTCATAGAAAACACCGGGATGACTTATGATCCGTCGTTAGGAATAGTGAGATTCAAGGATGAGACTGATGATATAGCCTACCAAATGCCCTTTAAGATTGAGAAATTTTTATCATTATCCAATGATGAAAAAGAACTTAAGCTATCGGTCTACTATAGGAATGAGGAAGATAAGGAGAAGGGAGTTGATTATGTGATGAATAAGATTTTTGGGTTCTATAAGGATTGCTTGAAACTAGGACAGGAATATAGAACGGATTGGGGAGAAGACGACTTATTAGAAAGATGCATAATAGGGCATTACTATAACATGGAAAACCCCAATAGAGACCGTCATGATGTAGGAGGTGACGGTAATGAAGTAACGTAGGGGCACAACTTCGAGTCTAGCTACAAGACTCATAAATAAAGAAAAGCACTTCGTGGGAGGCAACTCATGCTTAATTATGTGCTTGTTTGTATGTCGTATATCTTTTATTGATTGTTTATTCTCATGTTTAAATTTTTAAAAATGCTTTATTTTGTCTTTAACCTCGTCTTAATTACATATAAAGGTATTTTACAAAAGGGATAAGTGTAGAGAGCATTACACACTTTTTTTTTAAAAAAAAGAACGTGAACACGAGAATTACGATTATTAAAAAGATATACATGTGTATTTGTTCGAGTCAAATGCTTGTATCGAGTCATAATGGATGTTTTGCAGGAAATTTTTCCAGATTCTAAAGATATAACTTTTCCAGATTTTTTTCCAGAAAATCGCAGACCAGTTTCTGTCATGATAACCTGACGGCGTCAGGTTCGAAACCTGACGGCGTCAGGAGGAGTAGAAACAGCTTACTACTTTTTCTCGTTTTCTGAGCTACTTATAAATGTTTGGAATTTTCCAGGTCTTAATTTTCCAGAAAATCTGTAAACATCCATTCCACAAGCATTACATCCTAGTTTAGTAGAGTCATATATATATATTTTTACCGTCGATTTTACGCGAAGGTTTCGTTTGTTTTCTTCAAGTGTGCAGGTTTTGTTTATCAAGAAGAAGATACATAGGATTGGAAGGAGTTTTTCACGCATACATTCTTCTTGAAGAAAGATTTAACCACTACTTCACACGGATCCTACCGAGCTAATCAGGGGAGTACTAGTTTCTTTCGTTTTTAATTACCTTCCATTATCATAACTTTGATACTTTTGGGGAACATTGGGGACAATGTTCAGTTTAAGTGTAGGAACTTTGAAACTATGCTTATCCTTGACTATTTGCCTTGTCCAATTTCATTTGTGTAATAAACCATGAGAAATATCGGTTAGCGTAATTTTGGCACCAAATTTAATTTTTTTCATGACATGTAGGAGTGGGCCATTAGTCTTAATAAAGTGTCTCATGGATAGGAATTTATATGACTAGCACAAAACCCTTTACCACTTAAATTCCACCCAAAATGTGAGGATCGCCCTTAGATTTGTAGGAATTAAAGCATTCCTCCTTAATGCTTCGAGAGTGTACCGGTAGTATAATAGATTCTAAAACTTGTTTTTTGATGCATTCCGAGATCGCTAGTGAGACTACACTTGTGTAGTTAGGAATAACTAAATGATAAGAGGCATTAGGATAACCCTTGTTTGATACCCGTATTATAATTACTTCTTCCACATCGATTGAGTAATTCCCCTACACCCTTGCGTTGTACTCATCTTTAGTACACGATACCCCTAGTTAACCCCTCAGAGCCTATCCTTTTCGCGGTTCTTGTGATGTTTCGGTTTTCCGGAATATCAATGAAGAGCATTGTTTACAATTCACCCCCAAATGTACAACCAAATTGCCTTAGCCTACCTTGTATGCACTCACTTTTAGTGCATTATTGTTATCATACTAAACCCTTAGTTCAATTATCTAGTTGCTTGCATAAGTTTCTAAGTCGAGTCATATCCTTTGTACACAGTTTTGGGATGATTGGGACTCATGGTAAAAGTTAACTTTTATGAAATGACGAGAAGGAATGTTAAATTCAAATTCCCTTTATTTGCATAATAATGTACTCCAAGTGTTTCGATCTTTTCAATTCGGGTCAAACTAGTGTTAGAGTAATAAAAACTCAAGTGTAGGGATGTGCCTATAAATCCCTATTATTTTGATGTTATCGTAGAGGATGGTAGAGTAAAAGTGTATGAAAAAAAAATCGAAAAAAAAGAGTGATTCCAAAAATATATATATATATATATATATATATATATATATATATATATATAAATAAATAAAAAAAATAAAAGGGTTACCATCCTATATCAATCTTTAAATTTATTTTTGTTTATTTCAAGTTATCTAGAGTTTAGAGTGTCTAGTCTTGGCTTAGCAACGCCATTCTTCTCATGCTTGTAACATAAAGATTTTTTACTTGCCACTACTAAATCGCCTATCCCACCAAACTCTTTGTTTCCCTACCGTAAGCCTAACGTTACAACCCTTTAAAAGACCTCTTGGATAGTTTTTCCTAGGTGCTTACGCCAAAGTGATGGAGGTTTGATCTAGTCTCAAGCCTATGGTAATCTATGTACTAGGACCGGTTAATGAGTGTTTATCTTCCATTTCCAACTTGATATAATTCATATACACCCGAGAGATGAGAGTATCCAAACACCACTTGTGAGGTGCTAGTATGTAATTTTCGTGCTTGTTATGACTTTTACGGGGCTTATACGTTTTGTGAATTGTTCTAAACTAATGCTTCATGCCCCTAACTTATAAATTAATTGGCTAAAATCACATTTGCTTGAGGACAAGCAAATACCAAGTGTAGGGATATTTGATAAGGATCTAAAAGGTACACTTTTAAGGGGTCATTTAAGCCCTTAATTGATCACTTTTGTATCCGTTACTAATTAATTTCGTTCCTTTTTACTTTTTAGGTCTCTTGAAGGTAAATTGCTGGAATGACACTTATTCGGACGAAAAGGCGCGAATATATGAAGAAAATGGCCAAAGTCAAGAATCGAGACACTCAAGCTGCTGGAACTGAAGGGGACGGCATCACAGCTTAATTGCGACGCCGTCGCGACACACCTTCAGACGACTCAGAGAGCAAATTGCTATTTTACAAGTGACGGCATCAGGTTTAAAAGAGTAGGGCGTCGCAACTCAGACGGCCTAGATTTGGATCCCGACGGCGTCAGAGGTTGAAGCCGACGGCGTCACAAGCATAAGGTGACACCGTCACAGAGTTGACGTGGCAAGACAAAAACCTAATGGCGGCGACCCGACGACTTCACAATTAAAGAGTGACGTCGTGTCATAATGTAACTCTATATATAGAATTCGAATTTTCAGTATTTTGAGAGGTAGTTTTGTGAAGTAAAACCTAAACCGAACATAGGCTGTCTTGGGCAATATCTTAGGGTTCCATACCCTATTTTACAACAAGATAAGTGATTTACTTCATTGATTCAATTATGTCTTCAATTGTTTGTGTGTATGCTTGCATGTTTTCCATGTCCGGCTAATTTACTTGTATGTTTGCTTAGATCTATGAAACCTAGGTATTGAATATTGATTGGTTGTGTCTTATCTTAATTGTGATTGACCTAGTATTGCGATAGGTCATTCGTTGTGTTTTTAATGCTTAAGTAATCTTTGTGAACATTAGTTTATAATCACCTAGAGTTATTGTAGTCTAAACATCCAAAGAAAACCTTCGAGTTAGTTTATGAATCCCAGAGATTCCGTAGGCAAAAACCTTAAGGTAGACTTAAAGAGTTAGAGATAAACGCATACCCTACGACCTTAGAAGACACAACGCGTTAAGAATAAGGACGTGACAATTCAACCATCAATAGGAGATAACTAGGGAGTAATAGCATCTAAGTAAACACATTTTTAATCATCATAAGAGCACACAACAATAGACATAGACTACACTCACCTTAGTTTAGATAATTAGATAAGTAGAGTAATCGGTAGAAATACCAACCCCCCAAATCCAATACCCCGAGATTCATACCTTTCCATTTTTTTAAAAACATAAAAAAGATAAAAAAAAATAATCTTCCTCAACCCCAACCTTAGCGTAGTACTTTCTCACTAGCATTCCTATTCCCCTAGAGAACGATATCAATTCCCGAGGCTTACCCTAATACTACACTACAACGATTATGTCCACTGCCTAGGGTGTTGAAAAACTTGCTCGACGAAAAGTAAGTTCCTTTGACCCCGAACGCGCGTTGTAAGCGTGTCAAGGCGTAAGACAAGCTTAGGCGTAGGAAATGCTTAGGCAAAGAAGATTCTACGCGTAAGAATTAAGCTTAGGCGTAAAACTAGAGTTTTACCCTAAAATCCTTTACACTTATACCAGTGTAAAAGATATTCAAAGTCGAAGTGTTTTCAGGCTTATCCAAGCAAGAAAACACTGAGTAAACCAACAGCTGTTAAGATAAAATGATGAAATCCTTACGCGTAACAGGCAGCTTATGTGTAGACTTTGTGCTTACGAGTAAAACTAGGGTTTTGTTACGAGTAAAAAATACCAACTTTCACCAAAACTGATTTTTATGCCCAAAAGAGTTTTGTAACCTAATTTTAATGATGAAAGAGCTTCAATATCACCAAAATAACACGAAACTTTGAAACTTGATGATTAAAAACTACTTTTATCCTTACGCGTAGAAAAATATACACGAATAAAACCAAGCTTAAAAACAACTCTACACATGTAAAGTTTGAAACTTGATGCACAAAACTTGAACTTTAACACTAAATAAACCTTAAACCACAAGAATCTTGAGTTTACAAGTGTAAAAAACTAAAGCTTTATGCGTATGAAAATTTATAGTCTTAAAACCCACGCGTATGACAATGAAACTTCAAAAACAAAGTGTTTCACCCAACTAGATGGCGATTGATACCACTGTTAGGTCACCATAATGTAACACAAGCATCAATATGAAAGAAATAGGGAAAGAAGTGATCGGTTGAACTCTAAACAAACACACACGTATGGATATTGATAAAAGTTATGCGTAGGTGATTTTGCAAAGTGAACAACCAACCTTCAAATGAAGGTTTACAAAGGTATTTATAGGGGAAGGGACTAGGGCAACACTACAAGTTCCCTTCCTTCCTTATTGGACATGGGCCAAGGCTTATGGGCTTTCTACATAAGCCTTGCCATTAATACAAACATAAAAGCCTAATTAAGCAACCTATTACATAATGATTACTAACACTTGAAATACATGTTAGGAGTGATTCCAACAGGTAAAATCTCCATTGAGAAGGTAGCATCCGAAGATAACATAGCCAACGTTCTCACTAAACCGTTGAAGGGGGAACAATTCAACTTGTTACGTCTTGGTCTTGGTCTCATGGAACAATCATCATAATTTGTTTCTCAATTCTACAAGGTATGTAAAGTTAGCCTTACCTTCTTTTATGAGTCTAGGATCTCTATTTCACACACTACTCACAAACAATACGGGAATTTTCAAAACCAAGGTAAATTTTATTTTACAACATGTAATTTCATATCTATTTTTGAAGGATAAACTTCTCTTTAAACAAAAAAGCTATTTCGAAATGCTTTCTAAAAGATACTTCTTCTCGTATCATTTCCTAAAAGCTATTTATCACGTCTAGGACAAAACTTTTTTATTATTAATACAAAGTAAAAACCCGTTTTCATTGCATCTCATGTCTTTTGAATGCTAAAGGGAACACATAATTAATATGTGTTTTCGGGTACATTCATTTAAGAAACAATGAATTTAGGGGCACTCGGGTTATCTCACATAACAGTATGCTTTTTCACTTCTAGTCTATTTTTGCTTTTTCTTTTTAGGAGTCGAGATAACCGCAACTCCAAATGATTTGCATATAGGCACACACTAGGCACAAATGTTTCCAAAAGGAAAATTTTGAGCTTTCTGGGTCACCAGTACCATGGATCCCAACATTAATGCTAGACGGTTCCCTCAAGGGAATGATCTATGGGAACCGTGAGACAGAAGCTAAATTTCTCTTCTATTTTTATCACTTTGGCTAAAAACTTTCATATTTTCATCATTTTATCTTTTTTACTAATGAGTATGTTACTTAATGCTTGTGCTCTCATGATCACATGCCTTAAATTCATATCTAATCATTAGATTTTAGTCCACATTTTGGGTCAAGCATTCATTACAATGCACTATTCTCTCTATAAATAAGGTTCCCAAAATGCTTGCATATCCATCACTCTCAACCTCTCAAAAAATCATCACCATGTTATCTAAAAGATCTTCCCACATTGATGAATCACCTAGTGCAAGCAATCCTCTTCAAGAAATCCAAAACTTTATCCTACCACCTTCCGTAGTGCCACCACCCAAATCTAGAAAACCGCACGGATTAGCATCCGGCCTTGTTGTTTAGCCAAACCATTGTCAAAAAGTTCATCACCAACTACTTATTCACCACCAAATGATTCCATAGTAGCATCTCCCTCATCTCTAACAAGCACACCACCATCATCACCTATCAAATTTCCATCTAAGATCACTCTATCGAAACTCCTTAAGACTCCGAAAACACTCCAACAAATCAACCCAAAAGAACTAGTCTTTTTAACACCAGCTACATCTCCAAACATAATTTACAAAGACCTTGTAACTTCACCACCTTCAGCTCCAATTGTCTTACAAGAACATCTAGGTTCTTTTCTACCACCACTTCCAAACATTCCGGACTTTGATCCATATTTTCCAACTTTTCCACCACATCTTCCGCCTCCCACAAATCAAACTAACCCGAAAACCATCTACACATATTACCCACATCATTTACATTGTGAACATTGCCAATCCACTAGGGAACTTGCAATGGAAATTAGGGACGAGATGCGATTCATACTTAACCACATCCTTGATCGCATCAACATCATGTCTGTTAGGAATTGAAAATTCCATGTTTAAGAGTCGGTCACCCCAATAATGGTCTAGCATATGTTAGCTCGTAGATTTGTCGTTGTTTACGTTATTTAGCAGTTTATTAGTTAGTTTGTAGCGTAGATTAGTTTAGTGCAACACCGTGGAGGAAGGACGGGTCTTTACCCACTGTATCCCTGATCCACAGTCCGATAGGAGGACGTTAGCTTTGTAACTATAAATACCCCTTCCATCCATGGAAGGGGTGGTGCTTCTCATAATCTAACATTCAACATTTGTGAACCAAGTCTCTAGCAAGAACACCCTCTCTATCTTTCTCTCTCTAAATATGGCTAACATGTATTTTGATCATCCAAGACCACCCGAATCATCAACATAATAAATATTAAGATCTAACAATTGGTATCAAGAGCCATGGTTATTGTGTTGTTTGATTTATGGTAGTTTCTTCATGATGTGTTAAACTGTTTTTGTGATATTTTATTTGTTGGAAAATGTTTGTGTTTATAGTTTATGCATGTCATATCATCTTGGTCTTAAAAGTCAATCAATTTTTATGTTGTTTCAAACTTTCTGTCTTTGGTTCTTGTGTCTTTGCAGTCCAGAAATAAGTTTCTTGGTAACATAAATTTTGTGACTTGTTTTTGTACCATCTCGTGAACGGTTTTTGTGGTCAAATGGTCAGATTTTTTATGGTCCAAACGGTGGTTAAATGGTTATCGTATTCGTGGTCAAACCAGTCTAAAGAAGCAGTTTCATATGAATTTTCTGGGTTTGTTTGAAGATGGTCGGAAAATGACATGAGATTCTTTCTAGTGACTTGGCCTCATATTTGTCTATATTCACTGTCCCTCTGTAGCGACTTGGTTATTCGTTGACTTTCTTGAAAGTCAGTAGCGAGTTATGTTAAAAAAGGCTGTGCTAGCGAGTTATAAAGAAAATATGCAGCGACTTGACTATTGAGTTGAGTCAATAGCGACTTGTCTGAATTTGATGGTTAGCGACTTATAACTCAAATGACTTAGCGACTTGATTTTTACTTTGGGTAGCGACTTGTTATTTAACAAGTCGCGAGTTGTGATTAAAAAATGTAGCAACTTATGTCTCGTGCCGTAGCGACTCGTGATGACCTAGCAACTAGACAGAAATGATGTAGAAGATTGACAACTGACCACGACAACATCAATAACCTATACCATTTCAAACCCAACACGACCTCAGTAATTACATCATCGGTCCAAGACTCAAAGCTAATCTCTAAAGAAAATTGAATGTGTAGGTCGAATGTTAACCATCACAGCCATATCCAACTTCCACATTCAATCAAAACTAACCTAACTTCTCAGATCGAAAACCAAATGTTACTAATGGATATCAGATTTAAATTCGTGTATATCATATGACTTTTAGACCTTCAAAAGATCTTAATCACGAATTTTTTATCCTCATTGATCTCCTGTTCATTATTCGAACCCAATGAAGTAAGAACAAAACCATTTAGGGTTTCATCCTCCTCCTTGTTCGGTTATAAGGAAAACGAAAAACATGATAATGCCTACCTGTGTCCTTTAAGCCGTTTCAAGAACTTCGTGCCAACCCTGTGGCGTACTATGGACCTTCGAATCATATGTTTCAATGACTTTAGTGCCAACCCTGTGGCAAGATGCTTTGTTCCGAGGGAGTTTGTAATTTTTTTGTTCATATGTTCTTAATGGGGAAGTGATCACTATACTAAGATGAGTTTGCATTCTGATTTGCGCTTGATGTGTGAAGAGCAGATTAGATAAGAGTTGTTATTTTTGGTGAGTGAAACCAGTGAAGAGAGAGGCGGAGTTTTTCTTTGAGAAGTAATTAGGGTTATGATATGAGTAGTTTTATGGCACTCTTATAACCGGTCATTAAGTTGAATAGGTTTTCTACTTTTTGGACTGGGTATCACTTTGTTTTGAACGGGCTGGACTGAAAGCATGAGATAATGGGCTTAACCGAATACATCCATGGGCTGCATGATTATAAACTATTTTGTGAGATGCTATCAGTTGGAACGAAAGTGGGATAATACATAACATTGCATACGTGATATTTTTTTTATTAGTGGATCGTGATTGTTACATGTTAAATGATTGCAATGGGTCTAGTAATCACACTTTTGGGTCGAGTTATTAGATGTTAAATGTACATTGTGATTTTGTATGTGTTTAAACCCGGGTGATAAAAGTTTGAACCGTGGACCTTTGGTTCCCATGAGAGATTTGGACTTCAATCATTTAACTGGATATGGATTATTGATTAATTCATTTGTGGCTTTTACAATTATCTATTGATCATTGGTTGTGATTGACTTAGATGATGTAGTAGATGTCTAAGGATAAATTTGTGTTACCAATTCTCTTCTCTCAAAATATTAAGGGTACACATTTTATTTTGGCAATGGATGGTATTGTGACTAAGGACTATCGATTTTATATGGACTTCTAACTAGTGATGAGGTTTGTGACTAAGAGATTTGATGATGAGATTTGATGTTCTATGAGGCTTGTTACTTTGGGGGATACATTCTCACAGATAATATTATGTCACGGCTTGAACTTATGATTAATCAATGTTGACTATGGGTTTGTTGTTCGGCATGTCTTATTTGGATTTAAAGTGAGTCTTTCCGGACTTGTTTACTTATTTTCATCTTCTTTCTTTCTACCCTTCCGCGAAGATGACTTGTTTGGGCACTTATAGAGGGTGATAAATGTCACACAATTCTCAATTTCCAGTCATTTCTCAAACTCAATATTTTTCATATTAGTTCATGCATGGTTTTGCATTTAACGTTAAACGTATATTTTTCTTATTAAATAAACGCTATCGCGTAATCGTTTATTTTGAACATTTGATCCGACACTTCCAAAAATATTCTTAATATATTTTTGTACTCATTTTAAGACTATACAAATTATATTATTAGTTTACCCGATGTTTTCGATTTATTTTGTATATAAATTGTTATGTATAAATATTTACGACAGTTTTCGTAAATTCAACACGATAAATATTTATTCACTCAGTACTTGTGAGAAATGCATTTTTATAATTTTTATGACTTCAATACATTTTATTTTGTTCCGTTAAAATTTATTTTTAGCTAAACCTACCCAAAATGCTTAAATAAATACACAAGTTACTAATAATTCCTAATTAACTACATATTACTCAACATTAAAACACTTGATTATGATTAAATGCATCTATATATTTTATTTTTGTATATGTCGACACCCCATGGGTGAGTCATGTATGTTTGCTAAATATCTTTTACAAGTATATCATATTATACAACACAATAATATCTAGTGCAAGATCAAGTTTCTCTCTTCTTCTCTTCTTCTTCACTAAACCGGCCAACCATATGGACCAAGGAGGTGATCATCAAATATTTTTCTAATCAAGTTATACATATACTAGTATCACTCTTGTTAAGGTTTTGTAATATAAACCTTGGGTGATTAGGAAAAATCCTTTGTTCTCATAAACCTCATCAAGTATTATAGTAAGAATCTCATGTCCATTTTTCATCTTTCATATTCATTTCATCATATTTGAGCAAAAACATGCAAGTCATATGATGTTGTACCACTTTTTCATTGATTTTTAAGAGTTATGAATATATATAAGTCATCCTATAATTACTCCTTGTTATATATTATTTTTTGGTGATGTCTAGGAAACCATGACACCCTAAGAAGGTGTATGGTAGGATTAGAATAGCTTCGGAGTTGTTTTGAATGGGTTAGAATAGGTTTGGCGCGAGAAAAACTCATTTCGACAAGTTTGCAAAAGGGTCTGTCCTTATTTTAAAAATCTGGAAAATTCGACATTTGGTAAAATATTTTGGGCTAGATATTTGGAATATATACTTTAAAACGAAAACGTGGCCGCTTGAACGGATTAAAACGGAGTTATAACGAAGAAGTTATGAATTTTTGAAGTTTGACGACGAAAACTAATAATTCCAGAAATTTCAGCATGAAAATGTCACCCTTTACGAGTCAAAAATGAGGCTTAAGCATTATTAAATGTGTCGACTTATCAAATATATATTAGTATACTTTGATACGAAGCTAAGGACATATAAAACGTAGAAAACGGACTTGTAACGATTAAATTATACACGTTTTCACAAAGTTGCCGTAACTTTATTATATAAGAAAAACTATATTAATTCTAATAGGCAAGTGTTACGGCAAAACAAGTCACCATGTTGGAGGTCGTTTTTAACATTGATATAATACTTTTTATAACGTGATGTCTTCTAGTAAAAGTAAGTTCGCCTAGCCTATTTTCCAAAATGTCCAACCGTTTGTCAAGCGGAGTTGTAACGAATAAAATATAGTCACTCAAACTTTGCCGGAAACCACCCTTAACCTATATGTTTCTTTGTGATCGAGACTTCTAGGATGGAAACTTAAATACTAAAACTTTGAGATAATGATACAAGCTTTCCAAAACCGTTGAGTTTGTTTCCTAACACTCGATGTGCACCAATTTACGACTAGCTTTCCGAGGCCGTTTAGTCGCTTTCATGAAATTGTCAAATGACATTATTTTACGACGAAAAGTTATAGATTCATAATAAACCACTAAATGATTATCGTAGGATATGATTTCGACGTAAATACTGATAAAGTGTTTTGTAACTTGACAAGAGGTCATAAACATATATTTCGACGATAAACTTTATTTTCCAAAAGGTACAAGTGGTATGGATATCATATGAGTTTGCATCCACGACATTGTTTCATGACTTATATTAGAGCACATCATTCATATTAGGTTGCGGATAGAGATCGCACCTCATTTCAGTGTATCTACTTTTGTCACCATAATCATTGCATCAGGTGAGTTCGTAGCCCCACTTTTACTCGTTTAATTGTTTTATAAACTCTTCGGGGGAGATACATGCTCAACTACTTGCTTTAACTTTACATTTATATGAACTTAAATATCTTTTGTTTCACTCTATGTGCGTGTAAGTAGATTATGCCCGAACTAAATTGATCACTATGTTATGAACGCTATTAGTTGAAACACTTTCCTTGATTTTGAACCCCTCGACATGTATATTTGAGCTCTTCTAAATTGATTCGGACCCTTTAACATATAAGTGAACACTTTGGACTTGATATGAACCTTTTGACATATAGTTAAACTCTTTTAACTTGTACAAGAACCCTTTTGATATATTTTAAACTTGTTTGACGTGATTTTGAACGCTTCGACTATCTTGAACCTTTTGATATTATTCGAACTCTTTGACTGTTCTGAACTTTTGAACTCGACTTAAATCTTTGAACTTAATTACGAACTTTTGAACGGAACTCTTGAACTTAAATACAAAGTTATGACTTGTTTGAACTTATTGAACCGTACGTGTTATGACCTTGACCTAAAGTCTCCCATGATCGGAGCATCCCTATAAAGTCTCCCATGATCGGAGCATCACTATAAAGTCTCCCATGATCGGAGCATCACTATAAAGTCTCCCTTGTTCGGAGCATCCCTATAAAGTCTCCCTTGTTCGGAGCATCCCTATAAAGTCTCCATTGTTCGGAGCATCCTTTTAAAGTCTCCCTTGTTCGGAGCATCCCTATAAAGTCTCCCATGTTCGGAGCATCACTATAAAGTCTCCTTTGTTTGGAGCAATCTTAAAGCCTCCCCGGTCCGGAGCAGAATGTCTCACTATGTTACGGAGCGTTCTCAATCTAAAGTCTCCCATGTTCGGAGCAGTGCAAATTCTCCCATGTTCGGAGTGTTCTTGGTTGTATACTAATAGTTGTATGATGTACTGTTCGTACATTCGCATTGTTAGTCTCCTATTAGTAGGTAGTATGGATAACGCTATTAGAGGTCGGCCAACCTCTCGTCCACTATGTTACGGGACGCATATTATTTATTCTAGGGGCTTTGCCTGGCATACATTATTATATACGTGGTGCTATATTGTGAACTATTATGACATCGTACACTGGACTATTAGACACACTATATTTTGTGCAATGGGTTGTGAACACACAGGTTGCAAGTTTTGTATGGGCGGAACTTGGAACTGAGTGGATTTACAATGCCTTTGCTTTGAGAACTCATTTGACCTTGTGTGCTTGAACATAAACTAGATATATTTTGGCAGTGGGTTGTGAACACACGGGTTGCAAGTTTTGTATGGGCGGAACTTGGAACTGAGTGGATTTACAATGCCTTTGCTTTGTGGACTATTCTAAATGACCAAAAACTTTGCCTTTGTTGCATGAACGCTCTTTAAAAGATTTACTTGTTAACCAAACTCTATGAACTCACTCAACCATTGTGTTGACACTTTTAGCATGTTTTATCTCAGGTATCTAAGGCATTCACTTCATGGCATGCATGTGGACTTATCATAAAGTCGCGGTGTCGACGCGTCTTACCTACATTTTTTGCACTTAACTATCGTTTGGTTGTAACAAACTTATTTTGGTATCTTGGAAATCTATTGGGACCTATGTTTTATAAACTCTGATTATTTTACTGAATCAAACGATATTTTCAAAACGACACTTTAGGTCGTTCGATATAACTGTAACTTTGATGCTATGATCGTCATCCCCCAGGAATTCCATTCCGCTGCAAAACAGGTAATTTGGGGGTGTGACAGATTGGTATCAGAGCATCGGTTATAGAGAACTAGGTTGCATCATTGACCCTAGACTATAACTACATCATCATAGCATCTCATCATATCATTATAAGTGCATACTCCTTATACATGCGAACTTATGACTCAACACCAAACATCGTATGAGACGATTAGTCCAAGCATTGCATAGTTACTCCTAAATTATACATAGCCTGATCACCTATGTCTAATTCAGGAAGAATCATGCAATGAAGGGAGTAGTAGTCTCATATGAGTAAGCAATTCCGTAATCGAGCCAAATTTTCAAAAGATTTTCTTCAAACCACTTGTTTCCAGTTTGATCTGAGTGACAGTTCTTGTTTGATGAGTTGCAAAGATCGAGCTAGAAACAAGTTGTTACCTAAACCAATTTAGCCTAATCGTATGACAGTTCTTGTTTGATGAGTTGTGGGATTAAGTAAAAATCGGTTACCTAAAAATCTTTTGAGGATTTCGCTCGAGAATGGGAAAGCCTGCCTCATCGAACCTAGTCATAAGAGAGCATGTATTTAGGACGGGAAATGCTCACGATAGCACGAGAACGTATTTAGTTGGATGAGAAACCCATATGCATGAGCATTGACCTAATCATATAGACCATACACGAGCATAAACTTTTAGAACCCTTGTCGAGGTTCGGACCATAGTATCATTAATCGAATCACGAGGACGTGATTCCGCTGACATGGGAAGAATGTCACAATTCTCAATTTCCGGTCATTTCTCAAACTCAATATTTTTCATATTAGTTCATGCATGGTTTTGCATTTAACGTTAAACGTATATTTCTTATTAAATAAACGCTATCGCGTAATCGTTTATTTTGAACATTTGATCCGACACTTCCAAAAATATTCTTAATATATTTTTGTACTCATTTTAAGACTATAAAAATTATATTATTAGTTTACCCGATGTTTTCAATTTATTTTGTATATAAATTGTTATGTATAAATATTTACGACAGTTTTCGTAAATTCAACACGATAAATATTTATTCACTCAGTACTTGTGAGAAATGCATTTTTATAATTTTTATGACTTCAATACATTTTATTTTGTTCCGTTAAAATTTATTTTTAGCTAACGCTACCCAAAATGCTTAAATAAATACACAAGTTACTAATAATTCCTAATTAACTACACATTACTCAACATTAAAACA
Organism: Chrysanthemum seticuspe; assembly: GCA_019973895.1. NCBI lineage: Eukaryota > Viridiplantae > Streptophyta > Magnoliopsida > Asterales > Asteraceae > Chrysanthemum > Chrysanthemum seticuspe. Next base: position 121,732,748 of record BPTQ01000007.1, read on the forward strand.
CTTGATTATGATTAAATGCATCTATATATTTTTTTTTGTATATGTCGACACCCCATGGGTGAGTCATGTATGTTTGCTAAATATCTTTTACAAGTATATCATATTATACAACACATACAACACAATAATATCTAGTGCAAGATCAAGTTTCTCTCTTCTTCTCTTCTTCTTCACTAAACCGGCCAACCATATGGACCAAGGAGGTGATCATCAAATATTTTTCTAATCAAGTTATACATATACTAGTATCACTCTTGTTAAGGTTTTGTAATATAAACCTTGGGTGATTAGGAAAAATCCTTGTTGGGATATGAAAGTGCTGAAGATATCAAAAGTACTGAAGATATGAAAGTACTGTAAGCTGCAAAGAACTGGAAGAAGTCAAATAGTCAAAGTACTGCTAAAAGACAGAGTCAAAGTACTGCAAGATAAAGTCAAAGTACTGCTAGAACAAACAAACTGTTATATTTGTTTATGGAAAGTATTGTATTCCATGTTTAGATTACTTGTCGTACAAGGTTATCAATTGTAAACCGACTAGGATATCCTTGAGCCTATAAAAGGACTTCTAGATTGGCATTAGAGGTACGATTTCAGAAAAAGAGTTTTAGAGTTTACGAATTAGTGTTTTAGAGAAAAGTTCGATTATCTTAGAATTGTATTAGAGTATCTGCATAATAAGCAAATTTAGAGTTTATAATAAAGTTATTCTTCTTAGCTTTGTTAAGTAAATTCCGCGTACTTGATAAAGATTGCTCAGTGTTTCTTTGTTAATAACTTAGGATTTATCCGAGGTTATTAAACCTTAACAAGCTAGTTAAGTTAGTTTGATTAAAGTATATCGATCCAACAAGTGGTATCAGAGCTTGTGTGGAAACTCTGACTAAGAAGAAACCCTACAATATTCAAGATGTCGACTGAAGCTGTTCCACCACCCTCAATCACCTCACTCAGAATTCCAGTCATTAAGAAGGGAGAATATGATCTCTGGTGCATGAAGATGAGGCAGTATATTGCCATTACAGACCATGCTCTATGGAATGTAATTGTGAATGGGAATGAAGTTGTTCCAGAACCTGTTCAAGTTCCTGGACAACCTTTAGCACCAAAGGCAGTTTTACCAGCAGCAACCCTAAGGAATCAAGAGAAGGCTCTTAACATTCTCTTGTCTGGCATTCCAGATGGTCATCTTCTCAAGTTTCATGATGCTAAAGATGCTAAGCAGCTCTGGGCTGCTCTCAAGACCAGATTTGGAGGGAATGAAGCCTCTAAGAAGATGCACAGAAACTTGCTGAAACAACAGTTTGAAACTTTCACAGTTGGAGAAAGAGAGAGTCTTGATGCTGCATATGATAGGTTTCAGAATATCCTCAACATGTTGGAGTTATACAAGGCAGAAGTATCAGTTGAGGATGCTAATTTGAAGTTTTTAGCAAACAGAACATCTGAGAAGCCTAAACTTGAGCTCAAGGAAATTCCAATAACTGAAACAAAGGCTTTGGTTGCTCAAGAGAAGTTATCAGAAGTGGACTGGAGTGAAGAGTTTGATGATGAACCGGTGACTTACTGTATGGTAGCAGTGGAAGATACAGTTGAAGACACAGTGGAAGCATTGGACTGGAGCACTGCTTTTGATGAAGAATCTGAACATGCTGCTTTGGAATCTGATGATGGCTTTGGAGGATTTGATTGGAGCAAAGAAAGTGAAGATGATCCTGTTCTTCTTGCTATGGTGGCTACTTCACCAACTCAGTCTCCTATCTCTGAGGTATGCTCAAACTGTTATGAGTTTTATCAAAAATTACTTAACAGTTATGTGATTGAAAGATATAATTGTATTAGGGCTAGGTCTGAGGTAGCAGGATATCAAATCACTTTAGAGTCTATAGAAGCTAAAATCATAACACATGAAAATAATGAAATGGCTTGGGCTGAAAAATATGAACAACAGGATTACCAGTTAAAACTTAGTGAATGGAAACTAAACTGTAAAATTGCTGAAATTGAGAAATTAACTAAGGAAAGAGATGATTTGTTAGCTAAGTTTGCTGCTTGGGGAGAGTCTGGCTTGTCCCATGTTGCTTATGTTGAAAAACAGAGAAGGGCTTACATTAGAACAGGCTTAGGATTTGGAATGGACTTTAGTAATGTAGAAGAAAACCAACCTAGTCATCAGGATGATGATGTTTTTGAGGACATAACCACTAGTGATGATGAGCTCATTAACTATTTAGATTCATCTAGTAATGAGGGCTCAGTAAGTGAACCACCTCCTGAATATAAGAAAGACAATGGTTATCATGCTGTTCCTCATCCCATTAGTCATCACCCCTCTAGGCCTGATGTTTCTCGTTATGGTGTAGATAGTCTAGAGTTTAGGAAGAAGCTTGTTGCTCAATCTAGGTCTGAGAAACCCAAAGAAACTGTTGAAAATAATGTTCAAAATCAAGCAGTATCATTAAACCAAAGTACTGCTCAACAAGCAGTACCTTTTGCAAAACCTTTTCAAAACAGTACTGCTAAACCTTTTTGGGATAATTATGGTCAAAACAGATTTTATCAGTCAACAAGAAGGCAAAATAATTTTGGGCATAGACATAGAAGAAATCACTTTGGTCATATGGGTCAAAAACTGTGTTTTGTGTGTTATAGTCCTACTCACCTAATCAAAGATTGTGACAAACACTCAGAATATCTAAGCAAGTTTCCAAGGAATCAGTCTAACAATCAGAGACCTAGAGAGCACAAACCAGTTTGGACTAATTCTAATAAGGTTAATCACAGAAACTTCACACCAGATCATAGATACCCACATCAGAGAAGACCTTCAGTATCTCACAGTACTTTCCAAAGTACTACTCAGAGACAAGGTACTAAAAACCATACTTGGGATAGAAATTCTAGGAGATCTCACTATCAACCTAGAAGGTATCACAATTCATATAGGGGATCTAGATCACAAGAACCACCTGTTAAAACTGAATGGATTAAAAGGGACGGTACTGCTGAGAGACATACAGTACGTTCAACAAAAAGTGAATCAGATGTTTTTGTGACAAAAGAAAATACTAACAATCTGGTGAAAGAGATTTATGTTGAAAAATCAAAGAGTTTTAAAAATCCACATTCTACAAAGATAATTTTGGATCATAATTTGAAAGATAGTGAGAATTACATACTCAAAGAATTTGAGTTTGTAACTTCTCAAGGGGAACACAAGTCAGTAATGGCTTGGGTTCCTAAAAGTTTCTAACTCTTTTCTTTGTGTGCAGGGCAATCCAGAAGAGGAGCTTAAAGATCATCTTATTGTGGATAGTGGTTGCTCTGGAAGTATGACAGGCGATAAAGAGATCCTGTCTGATTTTAGAAATATTAGTGGAGGAAAAGTTGCATTTGGGAATGATCCCAATGGAGGAAGGATTACAGGGAAAAGAACAATTAAAGCTGGCAGAATTGATTTTGAGAATGTCAGATATGTGAAGGAGCTAAAGTTCAACTTGTTGTCAGTCTCTCAAATCTGTGACAAAAAGCATCCTGTGTTATTTACTGACACAGAATGTCTCATTCTTTCTTCTGACTTCAAACTTGTTGATGATAACTTGGTAGTACTTAGAGTACCAAGGACAAATGATGTGTATAGTTTAGACATGAAGAGTCTACATTCCTATGGTAGAGCCACATGTTTGGTGGCTAAAGCAACATCTGAAGAGGCACATCAATGGCATAGAAGATTGGGCCATGTGAATTTCAAGAACATCAACAAACTGGTCAAAGGCAATTTAGTTAGAGGTTTACCTTCAAAGACTTACAAGAATGATCAATCATATTTGGCATGCAAGAAGGGTAAACAACACAAAGCTTCCTGCAAGAAGCTTGATGAAAGAAATATTAGAGAACCATTGGAGCTATTACATATGGATTTATTTGGACCTGTCTCTGTGCCAAGACAAGTATGTTACAGACATACTTAAGAAGTTTAATTTTGATGGTATGAAGGCTGTTACTACACCAAATAAATCTATCAATTCATTGGGTAAAGATGAAGATGGACATCCTGTTGAAGTCAAGTTATACAGATCTATGATTGGCTCTCTTATGTATCTTACTGCATCAAGGCCTGATATCATGTTTGCAGTTTGTTTATGTGCCAAATATCAAGTCTCACCAAAGATCTCTCACCTGAATGCAGTAAAACGAATTTTCTGTTATTTGAAACAACAACCTAAGTTGGGTTGTGGTATCCTAAAGAGTCACCTTTTCACTTAGAAGCTTTTTCAGATAGTGACTATGCAGGTGATAATTATGATAGAAGATCCACAACTGGTGGATGCCAATATCTTGGAAGAAGGTTAGTCTCCTGGCAATGCAAGAAGCAGACAATTGCAGCAACATCATCTACTGAAGCTGAATATGTAGCTGCTGCAAGTTGTTGTGGTCAAGTTTTGTAGATGCAAAATCAACTCTTGGACTATGGATTCAATTTTAAGAATACTCCTATCAATATTGATAATGAGAGTACTATTTGTATTGTGAAGAATCCTGTGTATCATTCCAAGACAAAGCATATTTAGATTAGGCATCACTTTATCAGAGATTGCTATGAGCATAGGCTCATTAATTTGGTTAAAGTTCACACGGATGACAATGTAGCTGATTTACTCACAAAAGGTTTTGATGTGTCACGATTCAATCACTTGGTCGTGAGCATTGGAATGATTAACTACTAAGCTATGTTTAAGGGGAGGACTATAAGATGTTAGGTATAGTCCTATGTATTGCTTGAGGGGAGGATGTTAGTTTATACTTAGTTTATATGAAGGTATTTGGCAAAGTACTGTATTTCCTGAAAGTACTGCTTGGGAAAGTACTGCTTGGGAAAGTACTGCTTATGTGGAAAGTACTGTTTGTCGTATTAAAGTACTGTTCCAACGGTAATATTGATGGGTAATTCGTAGTAACGGTAACTTTGTTATTTAGGCTGTGATTTTTCAAATCTCACCTATAAATACCTACTTTCCGATTTTCCCTCTCATTATTACTTTACATCGTTTCCATACTTATCTCCCAATTACCATCTCTTTATTATTCGATACAATCTTTTTGTGCTCACTTTTTCAACAATGGTGAATCGTTTAACTGTTTCGAAGCACAATATGGTGGCTAATTTGGACAAGACTGAGGCGAATGTGGCTTTCTATGATATAATTGATTATCTTACTGGGTCGCCTATTAGTTATGCTCTTTTAGTTGAGCCGGATATAATTGAACCATGGATTCAAGAATTTTGGGCTAATGCTATGGATAATATGGAAGAGGATGAATACTATATTAGATCAACAGTTGCTGGACGGACTATAAAGATTACAGAAGCCTCTATTCGTGATGATTTATTATTTGGTGATGAAGATGGGGCTATTAGATTTGACAAGCAACTGATTTGGGATACTTTTAGAAATCTTGGTTATGAAGGTTCTTTGACTGAACAAACTTTCAAGAAAGCATTATTCTGTCCTCAATGGAAATTTTTGATTCATGTATTGCTCCATTGCATAAGTTCTAAAAGCACTTCTTGGGAGCAATTTGGGTCAAATATAGCATCTGCAGTGGTTTGCTTAGCTACAGACAGAGTGTTTAATTTTTCAAGACTTATTTTGGATGGGATGCTCTCACATATCTCTTCTGGGTCAAAATGGTCGATGTACCCACGGTTTATACAGGTTTTCTTAAACAAGCAATTGGCTGATGTTCGAAAACCTGCTGCTTTACTACCTGTTATTGTGCAGCAAGCCAAAATCTATACATTCATGGCTAGGCGTAGTGATTTATTCAGAGGTGGAGATATTCCATTAACCACTACAATGATGGAAGTTGTTCAAGCTGTGCGTGCTGAAGCTGAAGAGGATGACGAAAGTGAAGGTACTGATTCTGCACAAGGTACTGCTTCACAAAGTGCTGCCTCACAAGGTACTGCCTCTGTAAGTACTGCTTCTCGTGAAGGTACTGCATCTTTACAGGGTGATGTTTCTCCAAGTCCTGAGGTTCAAGCAGAGATTGAGAGAACACCTACTCCATCTCCACAACGTTCTGTTTCAGAGGCACATTCACAACTTCGAGGTGATGATCATACTATACCTCGTGAAGGTTTAACTATGGATAATTATGCTTTAACAAGGGAGCTGGCTCGGTTAAACAAGACTGTTGAGCGTCAAGCTAAAGCACTTAGGAAGTTGAAGCGTAACTATTTCTGGTTGAGGAATTTTATTAAACCCTATATTCAAGGTTTCAACTTATGGGTTAAGGAGGAAAACAAACGTCGTAAAGCACTTCGTAAGGAATTGAAAAGAAAGAAGGTTCCTAAATCATCTTCTGTCAACTTGGGGAGGAATTCAGAAAAGGATAATTTGAAAGAAGATGTTATGAAGAAGAAAGAATCTGAAGAAGATATTACAAAGACGAAAGAATCTGTAAGTACTGCAGAAAAGATTATTTCAGAGGAACAAGAAGAAGAAGTGCAAGTTCAAGGTACTGATGATCAAGGTACTGAACAAGAAGAAGAAGTGCAAGTTCAAGGTACTGATGATCAAGGTACTGAACATCAAAGTACTGATTTTCATGATACATCTAGGGAAGAAGTAATAACGCCAATAACTCCAAGGGTATTGAAATTTGATGAAGAAGCTGGTCCTTCTACAACTGTTATAGAAGAAGAGGAGGAACCTACATTCAAGCCTATTCATTTTGCGAGTGATGATGAATTAATTGCTACAATGTTAGATTTGTCACAACCAAGAGGAGGAGTTACTATTAGAGATGTACAAGAAGAAGAACAACCAAGAACTGATCAACCTGCAATTGATCCAAAAGACAAAGGGAAAGGTGTTCTGGTTGAAACTAAGAAAAAGAAACTAACTTTGGCAGAACTTAGAGCAATTGAAGTGGCTAGGAATGAAGCTGTAGCCAGAAAAGTTCAAGAAGAGTTAAATGCTAAATATAGAGAAGAACAGGAAGCTCAAGAAGCTCAGAATAGAGAAGCGGCTCAGAAAATACATGAGGAATTGAATGCTGAAACTGCTAAACCATTAGAGTCTCCTACACCTGTTCGATATATGCAAAGAAGACCTAATTTAGCTAAAGAAAGGAATGCAATGATGGCATATCTAAAAAGCACAGGATTTAAAGGATTGCAAAAGCTAAATTATGTTGATATGAAAAGATTATATGATGCTGAGAGAGAAGCTTATAAGAAAGATGTTGCAGGCATTAAAGATTTTAGAGAAGAAGCTCATTGGACTGAAGCTGAAAGGAAGAAGAGCTTAAAGAGAAAAATAAAAACTGAAGTTACAGATGTTCAGTTTTCAAAGAAAGAAAAGGTTGAATTAAGATCTGAGACTAGTGATGAATTGAAGAATTATCTCAGAGTGGTAGATTTTGATTATTCAAATGAAGATAATGACATGAAGATGAACAGATCAAAGATTAGTGTTTTCAAAGTTGAAAAATCTAAGAATGGAGATTACATGGTTTTTCATAAAGAAGATGAAAGTTTCAAAGTTTTCAAAAGGCTATGGGATTTGCTGCATATTATAGATAGAGTAGATCTATTCTACTTGTATCATGTTGTGAAGACTTATTTTGAAGATAATCCATTGGAAGGGATTGGATTGGTTTTACATGGTGATCTCATAACAATGTGGGAAACTAATGAAGAGAGCACTGATGATATTTGGAAGGATCAAGAAAGCTGGGAAATTGTTTGCTGGAGATTCTTTGAAGAATCTGGAGTTCATGTTTTGGAGCTAGAAAATGGAACAATGATACACATGTTTGCAGAAAGAAGATACCCTCTTACAGTTGAGCTCATGAGAAGAATGCTAGAGCATGGATTGGAAGTCGAAGAGGATAATGAAACTGCTTGCATGGTGATCAATTTGTTTATAGACTGGACTACTTGTAAGATATAACTTTTCACATACACATCAAACCATAACACAAGGTGGCGAATAAGATGAAATTCTAGAGAGAGAAAGTTAGAGGTTTAGGGAACTTAGTGAGAGAAAGTGAAAGATATTATTATGAGCTCCAACTCTCTACCTTGGAAGGTAGAGAGTATTTATAGTCTTACATAGTTCGCCACACTACGGGCTGTGGATCAGGCATACAGTGGGTAAAGACCCGTCCGTCCTCCACGGTGTTACTTAACTAAATAACTACTTAACTTAAAAGACCTATGACTACGAGCTTTCTAACGATTACATATACTTGAGGTGACCGACTCTTTAATACCTGGAATTTCTAATTCCTAACAATCTCCCCCTAAGGGAGGTCACCTCAAACATGTATCAAAATTACAAAGAATACAAATAGATATAACATTAACAAGTGATCTAGTATTCTTGATGTAGTCCTTTGCTCTTGAGTTCGTAGTCATTGATTCTTCACATTGCATGTTTGGTTATTCCAAGTGGAGGTCTTTTACTGATCCACGTGATAATAATTCTGAGCCATCATTTGAGATCATCGGCTATCAACAATCTCTGACACATCCATTGTGGTGTTGTGACTTTGGGACCGACATGCTCACATTTTGGATCATGATTTCTTCTCATCAGAGTAGCGGAAGCATTTGTTGAATCATGATATTGGCAGCAGCGTAGCAGAAGCATGGAGTGAAAATATCAGAGTCATTGATGCACTAATCATGATTTCTTTTGAGATGAATGTGTTAAGTGAGCATGCGGCTGTGGATTGACCGCTTCATTCTGATCAGCTGCAAACGTCGGGCGTACCTGCATACAACAGTTAGCAACAAATCGCACGAAAGTGTCTTTGATCACTTTCGTTGAATTGAGGTACACGGCCCACGGTTCCCCGTTGATCAGTACAAGTACTGCCTGTGATCAGGTAGGATTCCTAAGAATCTCCTTGACAGGGTTTCGCAGCTGTTCTAGCTGTTCTCAAACCGGAACGTCTCAAAGAAGACAACACGGAGTGAGTGAACCAGCGACTTTTAAGTTCACTGATTGATGAAAAGAGATTTGAAAAACAATCGTGTATTGCTCAATAGAAATTTTTGCAATACAACGAAGGTTTTATTGAAAATCAATTGTCAATCATAGAAATACCTTTTGGTTTGAAGAATGAGTACACGGTCGATGTGCTAAAGAAAAGAGTTTATAAGCACAAAGACCGGTTTTTCAAAGGTATCCGTCAATCCCTAACCTGAACCAGGATTGATTCAAGAAAATGAATCGCCCCATTGTTTCTGTTCAGTTGTCACATGGTTGATCCATATAATAGATCTCACATGCCACCTACCAGGAGCTTGTTTGATGTTGGCTCCAGAAGGCTTTCCATCTTCATTGTGAAAGTGTAAACACTTCACTCAGATGTTCTGGCAATACCACAAGGATAATGCGTAGGACTCAAGATATAATCTCTCTTTCCACATTGTGTGAAACAGAGAGTCTTCATTGAAAGTGTCCTAGTGAGATTAATTGATGATCTCGTGGCTCTAGACTCAATTTGTGCATATTTGGATCCTATAACGGAGACTAGGGAGAGGGTCTCCTTCTTCAATATCAACCATCTCTAAGAGAAAGTCGATAGATAATGTCGGTTCCCCGTGAGAATGAAACAAGCCCTTTTAAGAGGAACTTGAGTGGTTTGGAAAGTTGAAGTGCAGTGCGTCACTGGGTCCATGACGTCTTGTCTTCAATACCGATGTTACCATCAGTAGCATATGAAGTGAACCCGGTTTCTGCCCTAAGGTTGAAATAATGGAGGGCTATTTGTTTTCACCCTATTTTCATTCAATTCTTTTTAATTCTTCAACCCCTTCAGTGCTTACCGAGACTTCATAGCTATTACCTTGTTGGGTTTATTCCAGTAGTAGCTCAGTCTTAGTCTGCACTCTTCCCATATCTCACTTTTCTCCTTTTATCATCATACCTAAGGACTTCTACACTAACTAGTGGATTGTCCCTGGGTAGATCCCTCCGGTTCTGGCGGATCATGGGAACCAATACCTAACCTTATCATCCTTATATCACCGTACATAAAGTAAAGTTGGTCGGTCAATTTGGTATTGTTCATCTGCCATTGGATCCAATTGAAAACCATTTGAAAATCAATTCAGATACTTGTGATATATTATCAAAGCATTTTGTACCTGAATTGTTTTTGATATTTTTAGAACGAGAACTCCCCCTCAACATGTGCATCAAGTATTTGAGAAATGTTAAGCACATGGAGGCAAGAGAAAGAATTAACTTCTTTGATTACAATTTTCTAAATGATATCAACATCACTTCCCTCAACAGATCAAGTGGGTATATCATTTCCGGGAAGGATAAGGTTTCCATGAATTTTGCTCCCCCTCAATATGTGCCTTGAGGTTTGAAAAGAGTTTTGCACATACTAGAGGGAACCTGCACATTAGGATGAATGATCACGTTTCAAATCAAAGGTTTAAGATAGATGATCCCCCTCAACATGTGCATTGAAAAATTGAAATCGTTTGTCACATGTGAGAAGGACAGCATGTACATTCTTTTATAGCCATTTACCTGATTATCAGTTTAAATCCAATTTAAATCACACATTCTCCCCCGATCACAATTATCAAATCATTTGAGATTTGTGATCTCGTATAGATTTAAATGGATTTTGAAAACTTTTAAGGAGAATTGTGACTTGATTGTGAAAGTGTTTTAACTGATATGGATCAGATTTTAAGACTTTAAACTCCATTAATAAAACATGCATGTATATCTATTGAAAACAATTTTAATGCCAAATAACTTTTTAATTTAATTGAAATCATTCTCCCCCTCAATCAATGACGTAGGTTGTTGATTGAGAGATAGAGATTTTGACAAATAAGTCCTGATGATTATCAAAAATAGAGATTGAGTTATTTTTCAAAGCATTTAGTTTTCAGCAGATAGGAGTTTATAGAATCAGAGCATAAGATTTGAAAACTTGGTAAGATATGGCTCTGTTCTTTCTTTAAAACCGGGTTATTGCCTGAAGATGACAATAAACCATTTTCTCTTTCTCCCAAAAATATTTTTTGATTTTTTGAATTTTTTTTTTTTTTTTTTTTTTTTTTTTTTTTTTTTTTTTTTTAAATTCGAACAATATCTAAAGACCCGTGTCATTCTTTGAATGACAGCACAAAGACCGTAGATATTATCGAATCGAGAGAAAAAATGACAAAAAGACAATATTTTTGAAGATTTTTCGAATTTTTCAAATTTTTTTTTTTTTTTTTTTTTTTTTTTTTTTTTTTTTTTTTTTTTATGGATTTTGAAAGTTTTATATTTTTGTATTTTGTTTTTCAAATATATATGTACATGAGATAGGTGAAGATAGACCTTTACTCCTCGTCTTCCTCCTGAAGACGTTTGAGAGTTTCTGGTTGAAGGCTTTTCAAACCAAGACGTGGAAGAATAAACTCAAAACGTTCTCTTGGAAGAGCTTTGGTGAAGATGTCTGCTAACTGATATTCAGACCTCACAAAATATAGTTCCACCACACCTTTTTCCACCTGTTCCCTGATGAAATGATGTCGAATGTCGATATGCTTTGCTCTTGAGTGTTGAACGTTGTTGCATGAGAGAGCAATAGCACTTTTATTATCACAGTACAGAGGTATTTTGTTGAATTCAAAGCCATAGTCAGATAATTGAGATCTCATCCATAAGATTTGAGCACAACAAGATGACATGGCTATGTATTCAGCCTCTGTAGAGGAAATAGAAGTACTCATTTGCTTCTTTGAAGACCAGCTCACAAGCTTATCACCCAAAAACTGAGCACCTCCTGACGTACTTCGACGTGTATCTTGACAACCTGCATGATCAGCATCTGCATAGGCCGTTAGTGACATACCGGTGTCCTTCGGGTACCATAGTCCCATATTGATGGTTCCTTGGAGATACCGAAAGACCCGTTTAACTGCTTCAAGGTGCTTTTTAGTAGGCTTAGCCTGGTATCTAGCACACATGCACACAGAGAACAAAATGTCTGGTCTACTAGCGGTGAGATACATCAGGGATCCAATCATACTCCTATATTTCGTTTGGTCAATCATGATCCCTGAGAGGTCCTCATCTAGTTTGGTTCGGTCAATCATGGGGGTGTCAACAGGGTCACTTGAATCAAATCCAAATTTCTTTAAAATCTCTGTTGCATATTTAGATTGATTTATGAAAATGCCTCCGGGACTTTGTGAAATTTGTAATCCCAGGAAAAATGACATTTGTCCCATCATTGACATTTGAAACTTTGAACTCATTTCATTAGAAAAACGATCACATTCCATTGGGTCAGTCGAGGCAAAAATAATATCATCAACATAAATTTGAACATGAGTTAAATGTTTGCCTGACTTCCTGGTGAACAATGTAGGATCAACTGCTCCTTTGCTGAATCCGGTTGAAAGAAGAAACTTTGAGAGTGTATCATACCAAGCCCTTGGAGCTTGCTTTAAACCGTAAAGAGCCTTCTTCAAACGATAAACGTGAGTAGGATGCTCTTGATTCACAAATCCTTCAGGTTGGCTGACGTAGACGACTTCTTTAAGATCTCCGTTCAGAAATGCCGTCTTTACATCCATCTGATATACCACCATGTTCTTACTTGCAGCATTAGCCAAAAAGATTCTGATTGCCTCGATTCGAGCAACTGGAGCAAATGATTCTTCAAAGTCTATACCCTCCTCTTGACGATATCCTTTAGCAACCAATCGAGCCTTGTTTTTCAACACATCACCATGCTCATCAAGTTTTACTTTGAAGATCCATTTTAGAGCTATAATCATAGCACAGTCTGGAGCAGGTACTAACTCCCATACATCCAGACGATCAAACTCATGAATTTCATCTTGCATAGCATTGAACCAGCTATCTTCATTCATGGCAGTTTTAACGTCTTTTGGTTCGATCTTAGATAGTACGGAGTTGAAGAAGCACCATAAGGCATCGGTTGCGAGTTGCTTCCGGGTTGATACAGGACGAGAGGGATTTCCAATGATGTTGTCTAATGGATGATCGTGAGTCCATTTTCTGAGGTGTTCATGTGGCATTTGTTGAGGAACTGAAGTAGCTGAGTCGATGTCTCCTGAAGAAGATGGTTCTGATGATGATACAGGAGTAGCAAATATGTTTTCAAATGGAGCATCTTCAGGAGTTGCAAAGGGATTAACTTCATCATTGGTGCCTGAAACATTTCCATGATGTACATTTGAAGAGAGATGATTTGTTGATGAGACTGAAGGATCAGCAGCAGGTGCTTCTTGACTTACAGATATAGAGACTGATGAATTGACTTCATTCACTGGAATATGAGCATCCTCTGTTGTAGGGATCAGCACCTCATTAGTAGTAGACTCATACAGTTCATCAAACATGGGATCAAACAGTTTCTTTACATCATCTTCAGATGGAGGTACATATGGAGTTTCTTGAGAGAAGTTTGGAACAAGAGATGAACCAATAGGACTGTTTTGAAGTGCGGGTCCTGAGCTGGAGTGTCCAGGAGCCATTTGACCGGTCAGCTCATCAAACGTAACGTGAATTGTTTCCATGATATTTCGGGTTCTTTTGTTGTAGATTCGGTATCCCTTTTTGTTGGGTGCATATCCTACAAATACTCCAATGTCAGCTTTAGCTCTAAGTTTACCCAAGTCTTGACCCTCATTAGTTGGATAGCACAATGCACCAAACACACGAAGGAAAGATAGATTAGGTTTCCTGTTGTGGACAAGTTCGTATGGAGTTTTTCCATGAATGGTGTGAATCAGGGAGCGATTTTGTGTGTAGCATGCAGTGGCAATTGCTTCAGCCCAGAGAAACATTGGAACCTTTGAGTAGATCAGCATTGTTCTAGCAGCTTCAACAAGAGTACGATTTCGTCTTTCAACTACACCGTTCTGTTGAGGGGTTCGTGGAACACTTCTTTGATGGCTGATTCCAACGCTTTCATAGAATTCACTAAGTTGTTTGTTGACAAACTCAGTTCCATTGTCTGTTCTGATAATTCTGACAGTTTTGTTTAGTCTAACCTGCAGCTGTTTGATGAGTTTGATGATGATATCAGGAGTTTCATCCTTTGTCCTTAAGAACTTGACCCAAGTGAATCTAGAATAATCATCAACCACAACTAACACATATTTCTTCCCAAAGATATTCTGCACCCTCATTGGTCCACATAAATCCATATGAATCATATGAAGAACTTCTGTGACAGAGTTAGTAGGTTTGGGTTTATGGGCATACTTCTTGCTTTTTCCCAATTGACATGCTGAACAAAGATGATCCTTTTCATACTTTAGTCTAGGTAGACCTACAACTAAGTCCTTTCTGGAAAGATCGTTGATGGTGCCGAAGTTCAAGTGATTGAGACGACGATGCCATAACCATGACTTTGTTTTAGAGGCCTTTGATAACAAGCAGATTGGTGAAGCTCTCATCATGTCATCGATAGAGATAGTGTAAAGGTTTGAGCCACGAGTTCCTTTCAACAGTTCCTTTCCATTAAGATCTCTAACAAAGCAGGTATGTTTTCTGAAGGCTACTTCTAGGTCAGAATCACAGAATTGACCAACAGAGAACAGATTATGACCTAAACCTTCCACATAATACACTCTAGAGATGACACTATCACCAACAACATAATCTCCATAACCCATAATAGCACCGAAATGATCATTACCAAATCTAACAGTCCCGATGAATTTGCTCACGAAGTTCATGAGCCGTGACCGGTCTCCAGTCATATGCTTGGAACAGCCTGAGTCCAGGTACCACAGAACGATTTGAACGATCTGCAGTTGAACACAGACAAGAATGGATAACTGGATAATTGGGATCCCCATGCAAGAATGGGTTCCATTTGGTTAGTAGCAACAGTTGGACCACCCACATCAGAAGTAGAAGCATTCATATCAGACAGTGAAGTAATGGAATCATTGTGAATAGATGCAATACTAGTGTCTGTATTAGCCCTATTTACAGTGTGACCACTTCTTAAGGGAATAGTTCTACCAGTAGGCATCCATTTTCTAGTGGGCATTATCTGATTAGTCTTATGACCAACAGGTATCCAATAAAAGCCTATTCTGCTGAATGTTCTTCCTGTGGGTTTCCATAGTTTTCTAACTCTCTTTCGCTTTTGCCTTTTAGCCTTTTTAGCATGAATTTTAGCATTAACAACATTAACTGGACAATTAACATCATTAGGCAAAACATTAACATCACATTCATGATTAGAAACAGAATTCAAGCAATCATCAGTACAAGGTTTGCAAATGGCATCAGAATTCGAATTAATCACAGTACGCCTATGGCTAATACTAGAATCAACACGATTCGTTTTATTCGATTCAAACTTAAGGTTCCTAGATTGTTCTTCTACTCTCTTCCAGTGCACATTCTTAGCTTGAGAGGTCCTATCATTCCTTGTATTGTCTTGAGACTTTGACCTGCTCCCTTTAATGTCACTGATTACTCCTGTAGAGGGAATGGGAACATTAGTTTGTTTTACTACTCTTTGCACCACCTGTTTAGATGTGCTGGGATCTGAACTACATGCAGGTGCACTCAGGTTCACTTTCTTAACATTAGAGGTACTGAGATTAGTACTCCTAGAAGGCACATTTGAGTTCACTTTCCTAGTATTGACAGATCTAAAATCTGAACTACTCACTGGTGCACTACTCCTCACATTCAAACTATTGGGAATCGAGTGCATGTCATGTTTGGCCTTAGGCATTGAGCATGGAATCAAGGGGTTAACTCTCTCACCTAATGTCTTTGGGCATATAGTGATCAAACATTCTAAGATTTCTTGAGATCGTTTGGCATATAAGCATGCATGTCCAATTGCATTATCATGAGGTTTCTCTAGCTTATCCTCTTCAACAATCTCACGCAGGCATTCTAAGCAATCCTTAAGGGATGAGAAATATGTTTGAATGGCAAGTTTGTTGTTCCTTAGGTGAGGGGGGACATATGTCACAGATAAAGTAGATTTATTACCAGAGGGAACCTTAGATACAACATTCTCCGCATTGATCATTGGCATTTTCCCTTTTACCTGACTCTTCAGATTCTCAATTTCCTTTTGCAATGAAGTTATTTGTTCGTTGTTTTTGTTACGAGTGACTTTAATTGATTCAAACAACTCATTGAAATGACGTTTAACCTTTTCATTCTCTTCAAGGAAACTTTCGTTTTCCTTTTGTAAAGCATTTACTAGGTTTTGAAGATGAAACGTTTGAGAATTCTGAGAATCTAAAGAAGGAGGCATTTGGGAACCTGTCATATTGTTCGTTTGACCCTTTAATTGAGAGATTTGGACTTTCAACTTTCTGATCGTGTTACACTGAGCATGAATCTGTTCATCTCGTTTGTTTATTTGAAAAACTACATCAAACTCTGGAACATCTGAAGATGTCTTGAAATTTGAAGTTTTGACATTTTCTTTGAGATGTTGATATTTTAGTTGTAGATTAAAATACTCAACTTCTAGTTTAGAAAAATGTTTAACCAAATTGTCATGATCATCCAGTTCAATTTTCTCATTAAGTTTAGAATTAGTTTTTTCAAGCTCAATGACACGATCATGGGAGACTTTCAGGGCCACAGATAGTTCATGAAATTTGGAAGCATTAATAGAGCAATTTGAAGCAGTAAAAAAAAACATCTTGAGCAACACATTCAGTAATAAGATTCTCATTCAATGTATGCAGGTTCTTCCTCTCGATCTCATTATATTTTAATGCACGCTCATAATCACTAATTTCAACTATTATTGCATCAAATTCCTTTTCCATCCCCTTAATGTCTGTTTCTATCCCCTTTTTAAGACTCTCAAAGTGATCCTTTAAAAGTTTAAAGAAGGGCATGACCTCAGTTAAATAACATTCTTTCATTTGTTCAAAACCCCTTTCTCATTCAGTTATGCCAGTGGGTGTGATCCTTTTCTTGCAAGTTTTCTCAAAATCAACAAATAGTTGAAAAATAACGTATTGGCTAATTAAGATATTGCTTTTAGTGGCAATTGTTCTAGAAACAAGATGCATTGGTGTGTTAGGAGGATACACAGTAGCTTTAGGCATTTTCCAAAGGGGAGGATTTGTTTTTACAATATTTTCGGCTTTCTGCTTATCTAAATCCATTTTCCAGAAGACTTGTTCGGGAGTCAACAAAGTCTGAGGCTTAAACTTGTTTAATGCAATCCAGTTTTCCTTCTTATAATCATGAGGAGTGATATTAATGTTCTTCTCTTTGCATTTGGGGTCATCTAGTTTTTTGTTCATCCTTTCCCTAGTGACTTCATCTGATTTCTTATCTTCCTCCGTGCACTCAACGCAACTAGGTTTCTGCCTAGGCTTAAGAATTTCATTACCATCATAAATCACCTTTTGAGTATTTCTAGCCTTTTTGATTACCTCAGGATTTGGTTCCTCAACAAGGGGAATGCTATGCTTATCGCTTAATACTCGATGTTTGGTGACCATGTGAGCAGTCTGAATGGTGTTTCCTTGTATGTACAACTTGTTTTCAAGTTTGTTTTTCAAAGTTTTCAGATTAGAAAAATCTCTCAAGAGCTTTGATTCTTTTGCATTAAATTCTTGCTTAAGCATTTTCACGTTTTCTTGAAGTTCTTGTTTTTGCTTAGCTGTTTTAGAAAGTTTTTCTTGCAAAGAATTTAATTCTTGTTTCAATACTTCTTCTCTAAAATTACTTTTTCTAATTACTGTACGTACTTGGTCATCCATCTCCTGCTCACGAGTGGTCAACTCAAATTTTGCACGTTGTTCATAAATGGCAACACGTTCCTTATATGCATTTAGTTCAGAGATAATGGAATCATCAGGAGCACATGCAGTGAATTCATCAAAAGCATAGTCATTGTTGACTGCAGAAGATGCATCACTAGGTACAACTTCACTTTCACTTTGTTTCACATATTGATCATATGGGACAATATTGATATTACCCGTATTTTCAATATTTGATTCAAAAGTTTCGGTTGGTTGTACTTTGTCATGCATCTGTTGCACATCAACATCATCATATAGCTTTAATATCTCAGAAATGAGTTTGTCCCTGGATGGGCCAGCTTGTGGTGAAGAAGAGATCTTGGAAGAAGCCATTGGAGAGATGCTAGCCATAAAGATTGTGTGTGCAGTAGGTCCATCATCTACATCAGAATCGTATGCATCACAGTCACCGACTTGAAAGGCATTTTGATGATTGTGACCTATCTCCTGAATGGGCTGCTCATCTACATCTGCATCATAGGTCTTGGCATTGCCTTCAGCAAGAAACAGCAGTTCCTCTTCATTCAAAGTAGCACCATTGTCCTGAGCTTGAGCCAGCAGCATCTTATCTCTGAAGTATTCGGCATTTTGTGGACGCTTTGGAGATGTGCAGTTCCTTGCAAAGTGTCCCTCACCACCACAGTTAAAGCATTTGATTGGCTTAGCATGACCTTGGTTACCATTTCTTCCTCGATTCTGGTTTCCAACATAACCTCTCCCAGCTCCACCTCTCCCCTGATCATACTGTCTTTCCTGAACTGGTTGCACCACGATCCTTCCATCTTTAACAGTGGCTTGATTATGTGGGTTAGATGCAGTTCGTTGGTTGTTGTTGGTTTGTAGGAGAGAGTTCATGTTTTGACTAATGAGTAGAGCTAGTTGATTAACGATGTTATCCACGCGTGCATCAGCATCAGCTTGTTTGAACTGAGGATCAGGGATGAGTTTGTGATTACCATTACCCAAGGGAATGACTTGTGATGCTTTGGTTGTGATTCCAATGTTTGAGTAGAAGGCAGTTGAATCATTAGATGAGCTTGTCTCTCCTGGGTTAGTTTTGAACTGATTGAGAATCAATTTTTCAAACATAGCATGTCTCTCATTCTGAAGGAGGAAGGCATAGAGTTGCTCATAGTTTGTATGCTTCAATCCTTTAGTGAGTTTCACAGATGTGACAAACTTGTGCCATTCGGGATTCATGTTGTTCACAAACTTTGAGTTCAACTGAATGTTAGGCATAGTCATCTTGATGTTCCTCATGTCATTCACTAACTTATGAAAT
This sequence comes from Chrysanthemum seticuspe, assembly GCA_019973895.1. Classification (NCBI taxonomy): domain Eukaryota; kingdom Viridiplantae; phylum Streptophyta; class Magnoliopsida; order Asterales; family Asteraceae; genus Chrysanthemum; species Chrysanthemum seticuspe. The sequence continues at coordinate 121,751,860 of BPTQ01000007.1, forward strand.
CTCACATAGTACTCATAGACACTCTCATCTGGTTTCATCTTGAAGTGCTCAAATTCATCATAGAGTTGGGATTCCCTGTCTTCCATAGTTAATTCTGAACCTGAGAGAAGCATCTTAACGTTATCCCAAACAGCCTTTGCATCAGTGTTATGATTGATCAGCTTGTAGATGTCTTTAGGAAGACCTTGAAGAACAATGTTTGAAGCCCTGATATCTGCATCGAATCTCTTTTTCTCCTCATTATCAAGCTCATTGTACATCTTAGGTCTGTCCATTCCGTAGACAGGAGTACCATCTTCATTAGTATCAAGTATGTCTCTAGTCGTCTCAACCCGATATGGTCCTTCATCAATGGATTTGAGAATGTTGACACCATTTTCCTTTCCAAGGCAATACAATCTGATTCGTTGAGCCCAAGAATCGTAGTCAGTTCTGTCAAGCATTGGTGGACGAGTATCTGAGCCAGCTGCTTGAACATCCTCGGCAACAGTGGAGATGACAGTGGGAACAGTGGGAATGTTGGTAGACATGTTAACAGATTATACGGGATTTTATGACTCTATGATTAAACCGGGAAATAGATTCTTTCACGGGATTTTACTAAATCAAGAGAAAACCGTAAACAATCACTCAAGTTGCTAGATGATAAGATGCTAACTCGCTACCAAATAATGCACTAAGTCGCTAGAAATTAGTGCACTAAGTCGCTAACCCTTAACTCGCTACACGTCTAAGTCGCTAGAATCCCAAGTCGCCAACAGAAGAGCAATTCGCTAAGTAGTAACTCGCCACAGACTAAGTCGCTAGCCAAATTTGTGCAGTAATTCGCTACACAATTCGCTAGATATGCAAGTCGCTAAAGAGCAACTCGCTACAGACTAATTCGCTACCACAAGTCGCTAACCGTAGTGGAGATTCCACTACTTGTACTGTAACTCGCTAGCTCTAACTCGCTAGATTTTATAACTGTAAGTCGCTACCAAGAAAACAAGTCCGAGAGCTAATTCGCCAGGTTGAAAAACCAAATAACCTTCACTTTTCAATCCAAAAACAACCCAACCAAGATGATTCAAGCTTACCAAATGAAAACCTAAACACTTTTGATGATTCTAAACATAAAAGTACCAACAAAATTCAAACTTTAACACAAGAAATCAACCAAATGATGCAAAAACCACTAAACTTTTTCAAACTCAAAAACCACCTAAAAACCACTATAAATCCAAAGATGTGCAAGATATGATCTAACCATGGCTCTTGATACCAATTGTAAGATATAACTTTTCACATACACATCAAACCATAACACAAGGTGGCGAATAAGATGAAATTCTAGAGAGAGAAAGTTAGAGGTTTAGGGAACTTAGTGAGAGAAAGTGAAAGATATTATTATGAGCTCCAACTCTCTACCTTGGAAGGTAGAGAGTATTTATAGTCTTACATAGTTCGCCACACTACGGGCTGTGGATCAGGCATACAGTGGGTAAAGACCCGTCCGTCCTCCACGGTGTTACTTAACTAAATAACTACTTAACTTAAAAGACCTATGACTACGAGCTTTCTAACGATTACATATACTTGAGGTGACCGACTCTTTAATACCTGGAATTTCTAATTCCTAACACTACTATTGCTGAGAATGATCTATAACTGGTATGAATTTTATTTGAATAAATACTTTTTGAAATATCAGTACTTTTATTCAAAGTACTACTGATCAGACAGTACTTTCATCAAAGTACTGTTTGCTGAACTAAACAAGTTAAAAGAATTTTAGAAGAAACCTTTTTGCTAAGTAATAAATATTTTGAAATAAAGGTTGGATAAATGGTTTTTGTGATGATAACATCAATAGGTTATCAATCCACCATGGTTACAAAAGGATTGACTAATCCATGAGCAAACGGCTCTGGTAAAGATATATCAAATCCGTTTTTAGTTGACAACTTGCTAATAAGTTGGATGGTCATCAACTCACCATATCAGTAATGTGAAGAGTTGGCTAGCCCACAAGAAAATGGCTTGTGGTAAAGGCAGTGGAAAAACCATTATTGGTAATTAGTTCACCATTAGATAAAAGAACTAACTAGTCCAGAAGGGTACAGCTTTTGGTAAAGACAAAACAAATCTGTTGATAGCTGGTGGTTTGCTAAAAATCATATGGTTATCAATGTACCATGGTCTTACACACCAAAACATTTGGCTACTCCAGAGATAATGGCTTTGGTAAAGAGTTCTAAATCCATTAAATTTTCAATGATTCACTTAGATGTGATGAGAATAGTACGCAACTTAAACTTAATTACTGTACAAACTGTCATATGTTGCTGTGTTGTTGAAAAGATGGAGATTGCTGGATGCTGCTGTGAAGAAAACAATTCTAAGAGATACTTTGACAAAGCACAGATATTACAGAGATACAATCTAAAGACTAAAGAACAATCCATTTTTAAAGATGAAGCTGTTAAAGATATATTCACAAAGGAACTTGAAGTCAAGCAAGTAGAATTAAAGTTAGGGGAGGATTGTTGGGATATGAAAGTGCTGAAGATATCAAAAGTACTGAAGATATGAAAGTACTGTAAGCTGCAAAGAACTGGAAGAAGTCAAATAGTCAAAGTACTGCTAAAAGACAGAGTCAAAGTACTGCAAGATAAAGTCAAAGTACTGCTAGAACAAACAAACTGTTATATTTGTTTATGGAAAGTATTGTATTCCATGTTTAGATTACTTGTCGTACAAGGTTATCAATTGTAAACCGACTAGGATATCCTTGAGCCTATAAAAGGACTTCTAGATTGGCATTAGAGGTACGATTTCAGAAAAAGAGTTTTAGAGTTTACGAATTAGTGTTTTAGAGAAAAGTTCGATTATCTTAGAATTGTATTAGAGTATCTGCATAATAAGCAGATTTAGAGTTTATAATAAAGTTATTCTTCTTAGCTTTGTTAACTAAATTTCGCGTACTTGATAAAGATTGCACAGTGTTTCTTTGTTAATAACTTAGGATTTATCCGAGGTTATTAAACCTTAACAAGCTAGTTAAGTTAGTCTGATTAAAGTATATCGATCCAACAATCCTTTGTTCTCATAAACCTCATCAAGTATTCTAGTAAGCATCTCATGTCCATTTTTCATCTTTCATATTCATTTCATCATATTTGAGCAAAAACATGCAAGTCATATGATGTTGTACCACTTTTTCATTGATTTTTAAGAGTTATGAATATATATAAGTCATCCTATAATTACTCCTTGTTATATATTATTTTTTGGTGATGTCTAGGAAACCATGACACCCTAAGAAGGTGTATGGTAGGATTAGAATAGCTTCGGAGTTGTTTTGAATGGGTTAGAATAGGTTTGGCGCGAGAAAAACTCATTTCGACAAGTTTGCAAAAGGGTCTGTCCTTATTTTAAAAATCTGGAAAATTCGACATTTAGTAAAATATTTTGGGCTAGATATTTGGAAAATATACTTTAAAACAAAAACGTGGCCGCTTGAATGGATTAAAACGGAGTTATAACGAAGAAGTTATGAATTTTTGAAGTTTGACGACGAAAACTAATAATTCCAGAAATTTCAGCATGAAAATGTCACCCTTTACGAGTCAAAAATGAGGCTTAAGCATTATTAAATGTGTCGACTTATCAAATATATATTAGTATACTTTGATACGAAGCTAAGGACATATAAAACGTAGAAAACGGACTTGTAACGATTAAATTATACACGTTTTCACAAAGTTGCCGTAACTTTATTATATAAGAAAAACTATATTAATTCTAATAGGCAAGTGTTACGGCAAAACAAGTCACCATGTTGGAGGTCGTTTTTAACATTGCTATAATAGTTTTTATAACGTGATGTCTTCTAGTAAAAGTAAGTTCGCCTAGCCTATTTTCCAAAATGTCCAACCGTTTGTCAAGCGGAGTTGTAACGAATAAAATATAGTCACTCAAACTTTGCCGGAAACCACCCTTAACCTATATTTTTCTTTGTGATCGAGACTTCTAGGATGGAAACTTAAATACTAAAACTTTGAGATAATGATACTAGCTTTCCAAAACCGTTGAGTTTGTTTCCTAACACTCGATGTGCACCAATTTACGACTAGCTTTCCGAGGCCGTTTAGTCGCTTTCATGAAATTGTCAAATGACATTATTTTACGACGAAAAGTTATAGATTCATAATAAACCACTAAATGATTATCGTAGGATATGATTTCGACGTAAATACTGATAAAGTGTTTTGTAACTTGACAAGAGGTCATAAACATATATTTCGACGATAAACTTTATTTTCCAAAAGGTACAAGTGGTATGGATATCATATGAGTTTGCATGCACGACATTGTTTCATGACTTATATTAGAGCACATCATTCATATTAGGTTGCGGATAGAGATCGCACCTCATTTCAGTGTATCTACTTTTGTCACCATAATCATTGCATCAGGTGAGTTCGTAGCCCCACTTTTACTCGTTTAATTGTTTTATAAACTCTTCGGGGGAGATACATGCTCAACTACTTGCTTTTACTTTACATTTATATGAACTTAAATATCTTTTGTTTCACTCTATGTGCGCGTAAGTAGATTATGCCCGAACTAAATTGATCACTATGTTATGAACGCTATTAGTTGAAACACTTTCCTTGATTTTGAACCCTTCGACATGTATATTTGAGCTCTTCTAAATTGATTCGGACCCTTTAACATATAAGTGAACACTTTGGACTTGATATGAACCTTTTGACATATAGTTATACTCTTTTAACTTGTACAAGAACCCTTTTGATATATTTTAAACTTGTTTGACGTGATTTTGAACGCTTCGACTATCTTGAACCTTTTGATATTATTCGAACTCTTTGACTGTTCTGAACTTTTGAACTCGACTTAAATCTTTGAACTTAATTACGAACTTTTGAACGGAACTCTTGAACTTAAATACAAACTTATGACTTGTTTGAACTTATTGAACCGTACGTGTTATGACCTTGACCTAAAGTCTCCCATGATCGGAGCATCCCTATAAAGTCTCCCATGATCGGAGCATCACTATAAAGTCTCCCATGATCGGAGCATCACTATAAAGTCTCCCTTGTTCGGAGCATCCCTATAAAGTCTCCCTTGTTCGGAGCATCCCTATAAAGTCTCCATTGTTCGGAGCATCCTTATAAAGTCTCCCTTTTTCGGAGCATCCCTATAAAGTCTCCCATTTTCGGAGCATCACTATAAAGTCTCCTTTGTTCGGAGCAATCTTAAAGCCTCCCCGGTCCGGAGCAGAATGTCTCACTATGTTACGGAGCGTTCTCAATCTAAAGTCTCCCATGTTCGGAGCAGTGCAAATTCTCCCATGTTCGGAGTGTTCTTGGTTGTATACTAATAGTTGTATGATGTACTGTTTGTACATTCGCATTGTTAGTCTCCTATTAGTAGGTAGTATGGATAACGCTATTAGAGGTCGGCCAACCTCTCGTCCACTATGTTACGGGACGCATATTATTTATTCTAGGGGCTTTGCCTGGCATACATTATTATATACGTGGTGCTATATTGTGAACTATTATGACATCGTACACTGGACTATTAGACACACTATATTTTGTGCAATGGGTTGTGAACACACAGGTTGCAAGTTTTGTATGGGCGGAACTTGGAACTGAGTGGATTTACAATGCCTTTGCTTTGAGAACTCATTTGACCTTGTGTGCTTGAACATAAACTAGATATATTTTGGCAGTGGGTTGTGAACACACGGGTTGCAAGTTTTGTATGGGCGGAACTTGGAACTGAGTGGATTTACAATGCCTTTGCTTTGTGGACTATTCTAAATGACCAAAAACTTTGCCTTTGTTGCATGAACGCTCTTTAAAAGATTTACTTGTTAACCAAACTCTATGAACTCACTCAACCATTGTGTTGACACTTTTAGCATGTTTTATCTCAGGTATCTAAGGCATTCACTTCATGGCATGCATGTGGACTTATCATAAAGTCGCGGTGTCGACGCGTCTTACCTACATTTTTTGCACTTAACTATCGTTTGGTTGTAACAAACTTATTTTGGTATCTTGGAAATCTATTGGGACCTATGTTTTGTAAACTCTCATTATTTTACTGAATCAAACGATATTTTCAAAACGAAACTTTAGGTCGTTCGATATAACTGTAACTTTGATGCTATGATCGTCATCCCCCAGGAATTCCATTCCGCTGCAAAACAGGTAATTTGGGGGTGTGACAATAAAGACTTGGCTATTTAGGTACGGTTGTGATTCTTTCTCGATTTACCCACAACGTAACTATCACTTCGGTATCTCACGCAATTGAGGATATGTCAAGAGGATTTGTACATTGGGTACACCGTTTCTTCTTCACAAGGATTAGTACAAGTTTAAGTAACAAATCTGGGGAAATTTTACTTCATGATCAAGTTTGACATATCGGGTTTACTTCACCATGTGGTCACAGCTACATCCGACAGAATGAGTGAATGATGTGTTTACCAATGTGTTTTTTGGATGGTTGATGATGTTGGATAATGAACAGTTAACGAACCGCTGCATGTTCCCCTAAAACAGATATTCACCGAAACCAAAGTTGTCATTACACATTCAAGCTGACATTGTTTACGGTTTTGTCTTGATTTTGTAAAATCCCGCGAAAGAACCTATTTCTCGGTTTAAATCATAGACTTGTAATCCCGTGACAATGGAAACACCCTGGTAATAGTTTAGTGCATTTCCGGATCTATCTTACGGTTTATTCTTGGTTTTATAAAATCCCGCGAAAGAAACTATTTCTTGGTTTAAACCATAGAGTTATAAAATCCCGTGATGATGGAACCATCTTGGAGAAAGGAAAGCGTATCTCGGGGTCTTCTGATGCTGGTGTTACGGGTTCTATTTCGAAGAAAGGATAAAAGGGTGTACTTCATAAATTGGATGTGTGTTTGGATATTCATCATGGCAGTTTGGTTATTTCATGGTTTTTCGGGGTTATGTGTTGTTGACCATGGTCGGGATGAAACCATTATCAAAGTTCATTTAAATGTCAAAGAAGGCTAGATTTGAGCAGTTCAGAAGATGTGAAAACGGCGTTAATTCAGTATTATTTATTTGAGGTTGAAGTGAAATATCACGGGCGAGTGTACTTAGTATCTGAAGGTATCGGGGATGGATGGATGAAGATTCTTCATGATCCTTGTTCGAACTTATTATCAAAAAAATGAAGACTTGGAAATCTAGTTATCATTGGGTGTCTTTTACCTTTTCTTTTACCACTTGGGGGAATTGGGCTCTTATCACCTCAAAATAACTATCACTTAAAGGAGTTACGTTGTAGTGCTCAGTGTCACATTCAATTGTGGATTTTCAAGAGGTGATGTACGTCTTATACTTGATGGTTGGTTGGATGAAGAGTATAGAGTACTTAGAGATTCAATGGAGCATGAAGTCTCGGCACCGCTCTTTGTTACATATGTGCAAGTTTAAGTCACGAGTTCGGGTTAGCTTACTTCAGAGTCAAATTCATCATATTGGGTTTTCTCCATCAGTTGTCACAACAAAGAGCCTACAGAATGATAATGGGGTTGATTACATGTTTTGCTAAGAGAGCTGAAAAGAGAGAGATTATGACGTTTGAACATATCAGTTCAAGCCTCGTACTCTAAAGAAAAGAAAAGTGTACGTTTCAGTGCGCTTTATCTTCCAAAGAAGAGAAATCTTCTTATGACGTATGAACACATCAGTTCATGCCTCGTTCTCCAAAGAAAAGAAAAGTGTACGTGTCAGTGCCCTTTATCTTCTGAAGAAGAGAAATCTTCTCTATTATGACCATTCTCATCAACATGCTTCATACTTTTTCCATGCGCTTCAGTCGTCAAGTGAACCAGGCTACCACTGATTGTTTTTCTCATTCCACTTGCTCGATTATAATGAAGATGGCGACATCATGTGCTTATTTTGCGGGAGAGAAGTGTGAATAGAACATTCGGATGATTTTCACTTATTTAATCAAGAATGGCAACTCCGTATGCAATTTTGAGGGGGAGAAGAAGTGTGAAATTACTGCATGGTTGATTATTATTTGAGAATTTAAATGGCCATACGGCTCTAAACTCATGAAAGAACCGAGCTTCTTCTTATCAGGTAATCTTCACATGGAGTTTCTTCTTAAGAGCCGTTAGTTGACATCTTCACAAGCTAATATGAGTTTATTGACAAAGTGCTTCCGGTTAATGCTTCACGCGCACATCAACATGATGATTCCGAACAACCTTCTGTTCTTGTTTGATGTGATTGTTTGCTTGGTGTTACCATTTCGTGTGTTCGTTGCGGCCTGATTGCTGATTTCCTTGATGAACATCTTTCTGTTCTTGTTTGATTGGGAGGGATTTTAGTTAAGGGGATTTGCAAGATGTAAGTTGATTGGGATGTTTTTTGGTGATGTTCTTGTTTTGGTGAGTTAAAGATGTTAACTATCTATTCCCCAACTGGACAATCTTGAAGAAGGTCGAGTCTACAGTCGGTTCTACATATTGTGCTACATGTTAGAAGACTAAAGACGTGTTGCATTTAATGATCTAAAGACTTCTTCTTAATTCATGGCATTTATCAAACAGATTGTCGGTTTAGGGGAGAGCACTAATTGGGGGAGAGTGATATGTCGAATTTAATCCCCAATTAGACTTGCTCACATTCTGCAGCAAGTTGATTCTCACAGATACATATGAGCTAATGATGTTCTTCTCAAATGATTTCTAGTACACGGGCTTACAATGAGTTGCTGATTCTGAAGTATCAAAACCAGCAAGGGGGAAGGAGACAAGCATCTAAACGCGAGTAAACTTGATGAACTTAATACTTCTAAGTAATTGAAGATATCCCGGGAAGACAAATGTTATTACCGCAGAGAAACTCAAGGTTTGACTCATGGCGAGTAAACTTGATGAACTTAACTCTTCAAAGTGATTGAAGATATCCCGGGAAAACAAATGTCATGACCGCAGAGAAACTCAAGGTTTTACTCATCAAGGCGTTTAGTGTTCTTATTCCAACTACGTGGGGGAAGAGATGTAAGAGTTAGTTTTTGATGATGAAAGAGGTACACAAGTGTATGATGATCTCGATGTTATCGCAATCATCAGGGGAGAGAGAATTGTGTACATTGAGGGCGCTCAGCTGTTTCACTTGAGTGCTTAATCAGTGATTCAGAGATATAATCACTTATTCCGGAGTTGAAATCCGCAGAGATTGTCATCCACAGAGATAATCAGTGATTCGGCCTGCTTCTTCAATGTTATCGGTTGTTCTCTCTTTGGGGAATGTGTGTACTTCGGGTCCTTGAGCTTCATACGCGATCATCAGGGAAGAAAGCCATTGTTTACCACAAACATTGGGGAGGTGTTTTCTCTCCGGGCATGATGTGTATTCGTGAGAGTTCTTGGATATTGGTGTACTTCGGGTTCTTGAGCCTCATACACGTTCATCAGGGAAGAAAAATGTGAACATGGGAAGGTGTTCTTCATTCCCCTCATGAAGTGTATTCGGGAGAGTTCTTGAGCATTAAACTAAGAGATGGACTGCATCACTTCAACTACACGAGGGAAGTGTTCTCTTGACACCATTTGGAATGGATCGTTTCAGACTTCAGTGGTAATGAAATTTGAGAAGAAATTTAAAGAGTGGGATGAAACGTTGCTGTTCTTCTACTGGATGATATAACCCCGAACGAAGAACCTCGATTATCGTTCTTAAATGGAGCAGCGGGATTTATGATTATGGTGTGCATCTCTGTGCACCTGGCTAAGGAAAGCTTGAAATAGAGCTTCGAATCTGCTCATCCAAAGGATTTTCGGTTTGGGGGGAAGCTGCCAGAGTCTCACTTTCAGATGGTTCAATTTCTTTCTTCAATGCAAGAGCCTCGGAAGCTTTGGTGGTGAATGTTTAAGGGATGATGACTTCTATCTTCTACAACGGGGCTGCTCGATATCCTTATCTCGGTACTCGTATCATCATCTTCTTTAACTATATCATCTATTATATCCTTGTAAATATTTATTCGAAAAACAAAACACAAAAATATAAAACCAACAAAAAGAAAATAGAAAAATATAAAACCAACAAAAAGAAAATAGAAAAATATAAAACTTTCAAAAACCATAAAAATCAGAAAATTTCAAAAATACCAAAAATATGTTTTCTCATGACATGTCTTCTGGTATCGATAACATCTACGGTCTTAGAAATGTCATTCAATAATGGCACGGGACCATAGATGAAGTTCGAGCAGGAGGTGTAAATATTTCTTTCCAAAACATGTCTCTAAATATGGCTTACAGTTATTTCAGACTGTAACCCGGGCTTAAACTATGGCTTGCAGTTATTTCAGACTGTAACCCGTGCTTAAACTATGGCTTGCTATCGTTTCAGATAGCAACCCGCTCTTAAAAGGAAGGAAAGTGCTACGCTTAAACGTTTTTCACATATTTCGTGCACTTATCCTAAAACAATACTATTTGAGGAAAGTATGTCGAAGGACTGCTGTTCCTACACAAATGTTTTTCCGTCTAAAATTCTTCAGAAAAATATTTGTTGTTTTCCAAAAATGGTGGTAAATGAGTTGCTTGAAAAATCAATCAGAATCAGAGTTTTCGTATTAATTCGCAAAAACTCAATTGATGACTTTAGCACTTTTAAAACTTTTCAAGAAAAAGAATCATTGATTGAGGGGAAGAATATTTTTCAAATTTATATCATCTAACGGACTTTCTTAATTATCCTACGTGTTTATCTGAAAAAATATAATTGCCTATGTTGAAGGACTAGGTTTCTAGGATATGATTGTTAGGTTTAGATGATTAAAGTTTGATGAACACATAATTCCCATGCTATATATGATCTGATTGTTATATTGAATTGACTTTAATTAGTCGATTGCTGTTTTGGGGATGTCTACCACCATATATATGTGTGTGTGTTCACTAACGTATGCATATATCATGGATATAAGAATGTTCCCGATCCGGATCCCACAATTGAAGATGACTGGATGCCGAAAGGAAAGGGTAACTATATCTTGGGTTGACAAATGAAGAAACGGAGCTTAACTGGACTTCTATGGAGAGTTGGCATAAATGCAACGTAAGAGGTCTCACTGCATCAGCAGATGGTTTTCTTCTAAGTGGTTGAAGAAACGGAGCTTAATTTGACCTCAGTTGGTATTCAAAATGCAACGTAAGAAGAAGTCTCACAGCATCTGCAGACGGTTTTTCTTCCAAACCCTACAGCAACAACAACGGATGCTTCTCAACCACCTAACGTATCTTTGTGCAGGATACCATTTTTAAACAATTTTGAATAACTTGATTAAATTGTTTTGAAAAATGGAAAAATATTGTTTTGAAAATAAATTGAACTAAATTTTGAAAATCACCGGACTTCATTTTATCAAAACTTGAGTCACTCAATTATCGACTACGGTCATGGATTGAGGGGGAGAGTGATTTAAAATAAAATATTTTCAAACGATATTTCTTCACAAAAGTTTCGGATTGTACAAAATAAGTGGTGATCTAAAGATTTAATGTTATGTCATGGTATGATTTTTTCTTTAGAATCAAGGTCTTTCAAAATGAAATTTTTTCTGTTCTCGTTTGATTGTGAAATTGTTTTGTTTTACTTAAAAGATCTCTTAAAAACTATCATACCTGACACTAACAATCTTTAATGTCTAGAGTTGGTCCTTATCTGTCATTTTTCAAAGTTAAATCAAGCCACGTCTTTCCCCAAAATGTTTTAAATGATTTAAATCAATTGGGATCACAAATCTCAAAAGGTTTGAAATTTTGATCGGGGTAGAGATCGTGATTTAAATCTCAAATCTGTTTTAATGGAATCAGTTTTAGTCCTTTATAGGCACTCCTGCCTCCATGTGCCAAACGATTTCAAATACACAATGCACATGTAGAGGAGGAGGATTTATTCAAAGACCAGATGAGTATTTAAACAAGGCCACATTTTCTCCCATGTTTTCTAAACCGAATTAAATCACTTGGGATCCAAAATCTCAAAGGGTTTGATATTTTTGATCGGGGGAGAATTTGTGATTTAATTATGAAATTTGTTAAAAGGTGATCGTTTTGATTCAGTTGTGCAGGCTGCTCTCTCATATGTGCTAAACGCTTTCGAATCTCGAAGCATATATTGAGGGGGAGCATTTTATAAGAAAAGAAACTATCAAGGTGCAAATGCTTTTATGTTTTTAACATAAAGTACCTTGATTGAGTTTTAAATTGGGTTTCTTAATGGATTTTGTGGTCGTGGATGTGCTTCAAAAGAACTCTTGCCTCTATGTGTTAAAATGATTTCTCTTATCCTATGCACATATTGAGGGGGAGAATTTTACCAAGAAAATCAAATGGCTTTTTCGTATGAAAATTGTGATCAAAGAAAATATTTCAAAGTCCTCTTGCCTCCTTGTGCTAAACAATTTCTAAATCATATGCACATGTTGAGGGGGAGGTTTTCTAAATGATCAAAACTATTAGGGTACAAAATGCTTTGATCTCGTATCACAGGTACCTTGATTGTTTTTCCAAATGATTTTTCAATTGGTTTCAAGGAAGAAAGAACAATACCAAAAGACCGACCAATTTATTTTATGCATGGAGTTATAAGGATGGTTAGGTTTGGTATTTGTTCCCACGATCCGCCAGAACCGGAGGGATCTACCCAGGGACAATCCACTAGATAGTGTAGAGTCCTTAGGTATATTGAAAAAAAAAGGAGAAAAATGAGAATAAGGGAAAGTGCGGACTGAGACAGAGCTAGTACTGGAATAAACCCAACAAGGTTCTAGTAATGAAGTCTCGGTAAGCAGTGAAGGGGTTGAAGAATGAAAAAGAAATGAATATGAAAAAGGGTGAAAAGAAATAGCCCTCCAATAATTCAACCTTAGGGCAGTAACCGGGTTCAAATTCATATGCTACTGGTGTTTACTAAGGTAACATCAGTATTGAAGACAAGACGTCATGGACCCAGTAACGCACTGCACTTCAACTTTCCAAACCACTCAAGTTCCTCTTAAAAGGACTTGTTTCATTCTCACGGGGAACCGACATAATCTATCGACTTTCTCTTAGAGATTGTTGATATTGAAGAAGGAGACCCTCTCCCTAGTCTCCGACACAGGAACCAAATGTGCACTATTGAGTCTAGATCTAAGAGATCATCCACAATATCTCGTTAGGACACTAAATTCATGAAGACTTGCTGTTTCACACAATGTGGAAAGTAAGTATATATTAAGAGTCCTACGCATTATCCTTGTGGTATTGCCAGAACATCTGAGTGGTATGTAAAAGTATTCACGATGAAGATGGAAATCCTTCTAGAGCCAACATCAAACAAGCTCTTGGTGGGTGACATGTGAGATCTTCTCGTAAGATTAAACTTGTGACAACTGGATAGAAACAATGGGGCGATTCAGTCTTGAATCAACCTTGGTCCAGGAATGGAATTGACGAATACTTTTGGAAAAACCGTTCGATGTGCAAATCTTCTTTTCTCTAGCACATCGAATGTGTACTTATGTTTTCAAATTCAAAAAGTATATCTGATTGAAAAATACTTTTAGAAAAACCGTTCGATGTGCGAATCTCTTCTTTTCGCTAGCACGTCGAATGTGTACTCATTCTCTAATACAAAAAGTATTTTGATTGAAAATTGATCTTTCTCATAAAACCTTCATCGTATTGCAAAACTCTTTCTTCAAGCAATACGCGATTGTTTTTCAAATCATTTTTCATTAATCAGTGAATCTCAATTTGCTGGTTCACTCACTCCGTGTTGTCTTCTTTGAGATGTTCCGGTTTGAGAACAGCTAGAACAGCTGCGAAACCCTATCAAGGAGATTCTTAGGAATCCTACCTGATCACAGGCAGTACTTGTACTGATCAACGGGGAACCGTGGGCCGTGTACCTCAATTCAACGAAAGTGATCAAAGACACTTTTGTGCGCTTTATTGCTAACTGTCGTATGCAGGTACACCCCGACGATTGCAGCTGATCAGAATTGAGGAGTCAATCCAAAGCCGCATGTTCACAGCAACCACACTTAATTGAAGAAATCATGACTGGTGCATATCTACATAACCTGGCTCTGATATTTCATACTATGCTTCTGCTTCGCTGCTGCAAATATCATGAACCAGTAAGGCTTCCGCTACTCTGATGGAAAGATGTCATGATTCAAAAGTGTGAGCATGTCGGTCCAAAAGTCACAACTTCACATGATGGCAACACAATAAAGGGTGATCCAGAGATTTACTGTGGCTGATGATCTCAATGAAAGCTCAAAGATCATCAAAGATGTGGATCAGTTATAGGCCTCCACTAAAAGTACAAATCAGTGCGAACTTTGAAGAATCGCTACTTAAGCACAAAGATTGCTGAAATGAAGAATTCAAGTCTACGAGCTCAAGAACAAAGTCAAAGATAGAATGTTAGGAAGCAAAATGTATTTCATGGGGTGACCTCCCTTAGGGGGAGATTGTTAGGAATTGAAAATTCCATGTTAAAGAGTCGGTCACCCCAATAATGGTCTAGCATATGTTAGCTCGTAGATTTGTCGTTGTTTACATTATTTAGCAGTTTATTAGTTAGTTTGTAGCGTAGATTAGTTTAGTGCAACACCGTGGAGGAAGGACGTGGTCTTTACCCACTGTATCCCTGATCCACAGTCCGATAGGAGGACGTTAGCTTTGTAACTATAAATACCCCTTCCATCCATGGAAGGGGTGGTGCTTCTCATAATCTAACATTCAACATTTGTGAACCAAGTCTCTAGCAAGAACACCCTCTCTATCTTTCTCTCTCTAAATATGGCTAACATGTATTTTGATCATCCAAGACCACCCGAATCATCAACACAATAAATATTAAGATCTAACAATGTCACACCCCCAAATTACCTGTTTTGCAGCGGAATGGAATTCCTGGGGATTGACTGTCATAGCATCACAATCACAGTTATATTGAACGACCTAAAGTGTCGTTTGGAAAATATATCGTTTGATTTAATAAAATAATCAGAGTTTACAAAGTATAGGTCCCAAATGAAAATCAACTTGTGCGGAAATAAGTTTGTTACAATTCAAACGATGTTTTAAAGTGCATAAATCCCATGAGAGACGCGTCGTCACCACGACTCTATGATAAGTCCACATGCATGCCAGGAAGTGTATGCCTTAGATACCTGAGATAAAACATGCTTAAAACTGTCAACACAAAGGTTGAGTGAAATTCATAGGTTTAATTAATTTGTTTGAACACAATATTCGTAGTGTGAGTTACATTGTTTCACACTCATCGTTGAAAACAAAACAACATATATTTCACTAAGTTCGTGACAACCAAAGCGTAAACCTCTTACCAAAAGAAATTGGTAAAAATCGTTTCATCGCAGCCCTAATAGGTAAACTTGCCAATTTACCTTAATGATTCAAATATAGTGCGTTCGATTTCCCCTAACTGGGTCAATAAGAACGGGAGTGTTAATTCCAATAGGCCTATTCACAATATTCGCGCTCACTCGCAAGTGACTAATGGTGCATGATGTAGGGACTTCAAACATGGAAATTGATTACTTAGTGACAATAAAACATTTGGATATAGCATACAGTTCAAAGCATTTGTGTTCGATTAAAAATAGTTGAGCATGTATCTCCCCCAAGAGTTTGTAAAATAATTAAGTAATAGAAAGTGGGGCTATGAACTCACTTGGTACAATGATGCGATGACAAAAGTGAGTACACTGAAATGTGGCGCAATCTCTAACTGCGACCTATTTTGAATGATATGATATATAATAAGTCATGATGTAATGTTATGCATGCAATTCATACGATATCTATACCACTTGTGAATTTTTGAAAATAATACTTATCGTCGAAAAATAATCTTATAACGTCTTGACAAATTTTAAATTACTTTACATGTATTTACGTTGAAATGATATCCTACGATAGTCATTTAGTGATTTATTATGAAATTATAACTTTTCGTCGTAAAATAATGTCATTGAAAATTTCATGAAAGTGACTAAAACGGCCTCGAAAAGCTAGTCGTAAAATGGTGTACGTCAAGTGTTAGGAAACGAACTCAACGGTTTTGGGAAGCTTGTATCATTATCTCAAAGTTTTAGTGTTTAAGTTTCCATCCTAGAGGTCTCGATCACGGAGAAAAATATAGGTAAAGTATGGTACTTTTGTCCAAATTATCGTTTAGGGGTGGTTTTCGGCAAAGTTTAAGTGACCGTATTTAATTCATTACAACTCCGCTTGACAAACGGTCGGACATTTTGGAAAATATGCTTCACGAACTTACTTTTACTAGTAGACATCACTTTATAAAAAGTTGTACATCAATATTAAAAACGACCTTCAACATGGTCACTTGTTGCCGTAATACTAGTCTAATAGAAATATAATAGTTTTTCTTATATAATAAAGTTACGGCAACTTTGTGTAAACGTGTATAATTTAATCGTTACAAGTCTGTTTTCTACGTTTTATATGTCCTTAGCTTCGTATCAAAGTATACTAATATATTTTTTCGATAAGTCGACACAATTTATAATGCCTAAGCCTCATTTTTGACTCGTACAAAGTAGACGTAACATGCTGAATTTTCAGAATTTTATAGTTTTCGTCGCCTAACTTGAAAAAATTCATAACTTATTCGTTATAGCTCCGTTTTAATCCGTTCAAGCGGCCACGTTTTCGTTTTAAAGTGTATTTTCTAAATATCTAGGCCAAAATTTTTTATTTACTGTCGAAAATTCCAGATTTTAAAAATAAAGACAGACCCTTTTTAATACTTGTCGAAATGAGTTTTTCTCGCGCCAAACATATTCTAACCAATTCAAAACAACTCCGAAGCTATTCTAATCCTACCATACACCTTCTTAGGGTGTCATGGGTTCCTAGACATCACCAAGAGTGATATATTACAAGGAGTAGTTATAGGATGACATATATATATATAACTCTTAAAACAATGAAAAAGTGGTATAAACATCCATAAGACTTGCATGTTTTTCTCAAATATAATGAAATGAACATAAAATAAATATGAAAGATGAAAATGGATATGAGATGCTTACTAGTTAACTGGATGAGGTTTATGAACAAAGGTTTTATCCTAATCACCCAAGGTTTTTATTTCACAACCTTAATCAAGAGTGATACTAGAGTGTATAAAACTTGTCTTGAAATTTTTTTGAGAACTCCTCCTTGATCCTATGGTTGGCCGGTTTTGCAAGAGATGAGAGGAAGAAATACTTGATCTTTTTACACTTAATGAATTGTGTTGTATGTGTTAAGTGTAGTATAGTTTAATGTATATATAAGATATTTAGGTAAAACTTAGATCACTCACCTCAAATGACTCACCCCCTTGTCGACAAGGGGGTATTATCATTTACCTTTATATATATATATATATTTTCTTTTTTTTCTTTTTTTTGTATAAGTATAAGTAGATGTGTAATTTGTAAGTTTAGTTTAGTAATTAGGTATATATTTGAACATTTAGGGTAGCGTTGGCTAAACATAAATTTTAACGGGTCAAGATAAAATATATTGAGGTCATAGAAATTATAAAAATACATTTCTTGCAAAATTTGAGTGAAATAATAATTATCGTGTAGTTTTTAAGAAAACCGTCGTAATTATATAAATATAACAATTTATATACAAAATAAATTTAAAACACTAGGTAAACTCATAATATTATTTTATAATCTTAATATAAGTATAAAAATATATCGGGATAATTTTTGGAAGTATCGGATCAATTGTTCAAAATAATTAATTACGCGATAGCGTTTATTTAATAAAAATTATACGTTTAATGAAAAATGCAAAACCGTGCATGAACTAATATGATGATAATGATGCTAATGATATGTAGACTAAACCTATGCTATATGAAATATCCTTGATGATATGATCATGAATTCGCAGCTAAACCATTAAGGTTACGCGAATTTCGAAACTCGTAAACCTAGTTTACGATAAACGATGAAATAGTGAAACTTGAATAGTGATTTGAGAAATGACATGAAATTGCGAGCTGTCACATTCGCCCATCCAAAAAGGAATTCAGTCTCTGAATTCAGTTCGTGTTAGTCTATCGAATTTTTGAGTTTGTAATGAATATCGAGGAAAGAAGACATGAAGAGGTGTCGTTATGGTTATCGATGATTGAGAGCGTACAAAACATCGTAGTAAAAAAAATATTGGATGAATATCTTCGATGAGCATCACTTTGTCTTTTTGGAATGTGTGAAAATTTTGCTTACACTAAGATTTATAAATAACTGCTCCCAACATAACATGATCCCTCCAGAATTAGACATAGTTAGCTAGGCTATGTATAATTAAGGAACGATAATGTGACGTTCGGTTTAGTTGTTATAACTCTCAATGCTTACATAGATTTAAACCATGTCGTTAAAATGGTCGTTAAAGTAAAAAGGAATTAAAATTCTCGTAAGTGATATCGAATCGAAAGAAAATAAAGTACGATAGATGAGAATATTTTACAACGAGTGGTTTATCAAATAGTAATACATCCTAAGTAATAAAGATCCGAATACGATGGAAGACATAAACTTAGTACGACATAGTACATAAGGAAAATAAGACTGTTAGTTTCCGAACTTCTTCAGTCTTCCGCGTTGTTGAAATCCTGTTGAGCTTCTTCTCCTTCTAACATGTATGCTTTCCCAAGAGCACCTTCAACTTGTTGACCTTGGTTTTGAGGACATTGATTCGATAGTGTCCTTGCTCCCCACATCCGAAGCATGTGACTATGGCTTTACCTCTACAATCCCTGGCTAGGTGTCCCGACTTTTGGCACTTATGGCACTTGGCAGGGCAAGGACCCGAGTGATGAAACATACATCGATTACATAGTGGGTGTGTTCCAGCATAACCTCTTCCTTCTATTGGTGCAGCAACATAAACCATTGTAGCTTCTTGCCTTCTATTATGTTGTTGATGATGGTTAGTGTTACGGTTTTGGTTGTTTTTGTTATAACCTCCTTGGTCGTTTTCCCATTTCATTTTGTTGTTGTTGATTTGGTTATCGTTGTTGTTGTTGTTGTTGTTGTTGTTGTTTCGGTTATTGTTGTAGTTGGTGCGGTTGTTGGTATTGCTGTTACGGTTGGTGTTGGTAATGTTTTCTCCCTTCAATACTTGTGCCATGAGCTTTTGACATACTCGAATAGATTCTTCAATCGTTTGTGGATCAAAAGAAATCACATCTCCTTGAATAATCTGGGAAGTCCCCCAATGAAAGCCTCCAGTAGCTTCTCGTTATCCGAAACCATAGATGGGCATAACGCGGCCAATTTTTGAAACCTTCAAATGTAAGTATCAATTTCATACCCAACAGTTACTAGTTCGTAAAATTCGGTCTCCAACTTTTTCACCTCCGTACGCGGACAATACTTCTTTGTTAACAAACCTTTGAATTGCTCCCAGGTGAGCTTGAAAGCATTTTCCATTCCCATTGGCTGAGCATACGAGTTCCACCAAGACATTTCCCCATCAAGTAATGTACTCGTAGCAAACTTAACCTTGCTATCCTCCGGGCAATTACATAACAAAAACACAGACTCCAATTTCTCGAACCATCGAACCATGGCAGTGGCCCCTTCAGTGCCCTTGAACTTAGTGGGATCTCCGCTTTTAAAATCCTTATATGAACAACTTCTAACCCCGGACCCTCCAGCAATACCTGCAGTGGCAGCAAGCCTAGCGGCTTCAGCTTCCCTTGCAATTCTAGTAGCTTCAGCAGTTGCCGCGGCCGCGGCGGCATTAGCAAGCCTGGCAGCTTCAGCATTAGCTGCAGCCTCAGTAGTAGTGGCGAGTCTAGCGGCTTCAGCAGTGGCTGCAGCCTCGGCAGCATTGGCAAGTCTAGCGGCTTCGGCAGTAGCCGCAGCCTCAGCAGCAGCCGCCACTGTTGCCCTTTTAGTCCTTAATGCATTGGCTATACTATCCCTCACAAACTTTTGCATAGCCTCTTGAGTCAAAACTTGTGGAGCTTTCTTCGGCGCCATAACTTCTTCAAAATAAGAGGAAAGATGGGATGTAGCAAAGTCCTATGTTAAAAATAAGCGCTCTAAAGAGATGTGATATGAGATAATAAATTTAAGGTCATCTTTCAAAAATGAATAATGGATTCCAAGAAGATGGGTTATGAGATGTCGTAAGTGCTTCAAATGTATGATGGTTTAGTGACTTAATGTGTGAATAACGTGTAATTCGACATGTTAGTGGTGAAACAAAGGAGTGAGAGTGACTTCGCCCTACTTAAAGGTTTTATCTCGGCATTCGACGTTATCGGTAATGAATCAACTGATGTAAAAATTGTGATAGGGAATGACAAGGCATTCTCCACATTAGAGTATGAGGAAAGGATAATGGGATGGGTATTTAAAGGCATCCATGTGACAATCGACTTGAAATGAATGTAAACAACTCGGAAAAAAAAATGTACGTATAAACCGCATGTAAAGTGAACATGCACTTATGATGAAATGATGAGATGCTATGATGATGTAGTTATATTCTAGGGTCAATGATGCAACCTAGTTCTCTATAACTGAAGCTCTGATGCCAATCTGTCACACCCCCAAATTACCTGTTTTGCAGCGGAATGGAATTCCTGGGGATTGACTGTCATAGCATCACAATCACAGTTATATTGAACGACCTAAAGTGTCGTTTGGAAAATACATCATTTGATTTAATAAAATAATCAGAGTTTACAAAGTATAGGTCCCAAATGAAAATCAACTTGTGCGGAAATAAGTTTGTTACAATTCAAACGATGTTTTAATGTGCATAAATCCCATGAGAGACGCGTCGTCACCACGACTCTATGATAAGTCCACATGCATGCCATGAAGTGTATGCCTTAGATACCTGAGATAAAACATGCTTAAAACTGTCAACACAAAGGTTGAGTGAAATTCATAGGTTTAATTAATTCGTTTGAACACAATATTCGTAGTGTGAGTTACATTGTTTCAAACTCATTGTTGAAAACAAAACAGCATTTATCTCACTAAGTTCATGACAACCAAAGCGTAAACCTCATACCAATAGAAATTGGTAAAAATCGTTTCATCGCAGCCCTAATAGGTAAACTTGTCAATTTACCTTAATGATTCAAATATAGTGCGTTCGATTTCCCCTAACTGGGTCAATAAGAACGGGAGTGTTAATTCCAATAGGCACATTCACAATATTCGCGCTCACTCGAAAGTAACTAATGGTGCATGATGTAGGGACTTCAAACATGGCAATTGATTACTTAGTGACAATAAAACATTTGGATATAGCATACAGTTCAAAGCATTTGTGTTCGATTAAAAATAGTTGAGCATGTATCTCCCCCAAGAGTTTGTAAAATAATTAAGTAATAGAAAGTGGGGCTATGAACTCACTTGGTACAATGATGCGATGACAAAAGTGAGTACACTGAAATATGGCGCAATCTCTAACTGCGACCTATTTTGAATGATATGATATATAATAAGTCATGATGTAATGTTATGCATGCAATTCATACGATATCTATACCACTTGTGAATTTTTGAAAATAATACTTATCGTCGAAAAATAATCTTATAACGTCTTGACAAATTTTAAATTACTTTACATGTATTTACGTTGAAATGATATCCTACGATAGTCATTTAGTGATTTATTATGAAATTATAACTTTTCGTCGTAAAATAATGTCATTGAAAATTTCATGAAAGTGACTAAAACGGCCTCGAAAAGCTAGTCGTAAAATGGTGTACCTCAAGTGTTAAGAAACGAACTCAACGGTTTTGGGAAGCTTGTATCATTATCTCAAAGTTTTAGTGTTTAAGTTTCCATCCTAGAGGTCTCGATCACGGTGAAAAATATAGGTAAAGTATGGTACTTTTGTCCAAAATATCGTTTAGGGGTGGTTTTCGGCAAAGTTTAAGTGACCGTATTTAATTCATTACAACTCCGCTTGACAAACGGTCGGACATTTTGGAAAATATGCTTGGCGAACTTACTTTTACTAGTAGACATCACTTTATAAAAAGTTCTACATCAATGTTAAAAACGACCTTCAACATGGTCACTTGTTGCCGTAATACTTGTCTAATAGAAATATAATAGTTTTTCTTATATAATAAAGTTACGGCAACTTTGTGTAAACGTGTATAATTTAATCGTTACAAGTCCGTTTTCTACGCTTTATATGTCCTTAACTTCGTATCAAAGTATACTAAAATATTTTTGATAAGTCGACACAATTTATAACGCCTAAGCCTCATTTTTGACTCGTACAAAGTAGACGTAACATGCTGAATTTTCAGAATTTTATAGTTTTCGTCGCCTAACTTGAAAAAATTCATAACTTCTTCGTTATAGCTCCGTTTTAATCCGTTCAAGCGGCCACATTTTAGTTTTAAAGTGTATTTTCTAAATATCTAGGCCAAAATTTTTTATCTACTGTCGAAAATTCCAGATTTTAAAAATAAAGACAGACCCTTTTTAAAACTTGTCGAAATGAGTTTTTCTCGCGCCAAACCTATTCTAACCAATTCAAAACAACTCCGAAGCTATTCTAATCCTACCATACACCTTCTTAGGGTGTGATGGGTTCCTAGACATCACCAAGAGTGATATATTACAAGGAGTAGTTATAGGATGACATATATATATATATATAACTCTTAAAACAATGAAAAAGTGGTATAAACATCCATAAGACTTGCATGTTTTTCTCAAATATAATGAAATGAACATAAAATAAATATGAAAGATGAAAATGGATATGAGATGCTTACTAGTTAACTTGATGAGGTTTATGAACAAAGGTTTTATCCTAATCACCCAAGGTTTTTATTTCACAACCTTAATCAAGAGTGATACTAGAGTTTATAAAACTTGTCTTGAAAATTTTTGGAGAACTCCTCCTTGATCCTATGGTTGGCCGGTTTTGCAAGAGATGAGAGGAAGAAATACTTGATCTTTTTACACTTAATGAATTGTGTTGTATGTGTTGAGTGTAGTATAGTTTAATGTATGTGTAAGATATTTAGGTAAAACTTAGATGAGTCACCTCAAATGACTCACCCCCTTGTCGACAAGGGGGTATTATCATTTACTTATATATATATATATATTTTGTATAAGTTTAAGTAGATGTGTAATTTGTAAGTTTAGTTTAGTAATTAGGAATATATTTGAACATTTAGGGTAGCGTTGGCTAAACATAAATTTTAACGGGTCAAGACAAAATATATTGAGGTCATAGAAATTATAAAAATACATTTCTTGCAAAGTTTGAGTGAAATAATAATTATCGTGTAGTTTTTAAGAAAACCGTCGTAATTATATAAATATAACAATTTATATACAAAATAAATTTAAAACACTGGGTAAACTCATAATATTATTTTATAATCTTAATATAAGTATAAAAATATATTGGGATAATTTTTGGAAGTATCGGATCAATTGTTCAAAATAATTAATTACGCGATAGCGTTTATTTAATAAAAAATATACGTTTAATGAAAAATGCAAAACCGTGCATGAACTAATATGATGATAATGATGCTAATGATATGTAGACTAAACCTAGTCTATATGAAATGTCCTTGATGATATGATCATGAATTCGCAGCTAAACCATTAAGGTTACGCGAATTTCAAAACTCGTAAACCTAGTTTACGATAAACGATGAAATAGTGAAACTTGAATAGTGATTTGAGAAATGACATGAAATTGCGAGTTGTCACACATCATCATTCACCAAAACTTCCATCATTAACCTTATGCAAGCATGGAAGGAATGATATTACTATTTTCTCTATTTTTTCTTTTGAATCAATTTTAAAGAACAAACCTTGTTCTTAGTCTTTACATTTTTGTATGTGGCCTATATACCACTACACTTTGTTATTTTATTACAAGGCTTTGTTTACATACCTTGGCTCTCCATCTTGTTTCTCGTCAATCACAAGATTATACTACATGTTACTACTAACGTTTTTTTTGTAGGTTATATATTTTCTCACTTGATGCCCTTTTCTAGGGGGAGCTACCGTCAAGGGGGAGTTAGTGATTCATGGATTATACTATTTTTCCACATTTTATTTCTTCATTAGGGTCACTTTTTGTTTCGACAAAAATGGGGAGAAGAAGTAAAACTTATGCTTTCAAAACATACATCTAATCTTAAGTTTTACTCATCATAACATTATGTTTTGTCATAAAAAAAGGGGGGAGATTCTTAATACAAATAAATCGTAAAAATGTTTATTCATATTTAGCGATCTCTTTGTGTTTTGTTGATAACAATATAAAGTTATCATAAGTAAAATTATAAGGATACATGTTATATTTGTAAAGCATTTATATATATAATCAATTAACATTAATTGTTGTAATGATTCATTTATTGTAATAGTTTATTAGGATGGGTAAAAACCATAACCCATGACCCATACCCATGGAGCATATCCATAACCCATGGAGCTAACCCATGACCCATTGACTAGATGCATTGCATCTTCTACATACATTGTATCTACTTGGATACCCATGGTCCAAAGTCTATGACCCATGATCCATGACCTATAACCCATTTAGGGGGAGCGTCCTACGGATCCCTCGGTTTACACTGGACGGATCCCTCATGTAAGGGATCCGTGGGATCCGTGCAACAGTAGCAAGATTTTGCCTATAAATAGACAGCCATTTGCTCATTGTAACTCACCCCTCTCCTTACAAACTCTCTCATATATTCTTTCATTCTTCTAATCTCAGATCTCTTGATCTAGATAGTAGTTCTTCTTTTTTTTGTTGTGATTCATATATAGGTCCTTCTCTAAGGCGAGATCACAAGCTTCTACAAGTCATCCAAGCAAGGGGTCCTTGATTGATTTGTTCCTCCAAAAGATTTATGTAGCAAAGATCTTGAATTTCATATTTCACATATTTGTTGTGTTATAGTTGTGTTGGTTTGGTCCTCCGTGTTAAGGACTCGATATTTAGCTTTGTACCAGAAAAAGTGTAAGCGACGTTGTGAAGGCTTCTCCGCCAAATTGAAGGAGTTTGTTGACATAGTGCTTGAACTCTCGAGTAGGTGACACGGGGAGTGGAGTAGGGAAAGGAAGGTGTCCTTGTAGCCGAACCACTATAAATCGGTTGTGTCATTTCTATCCTTTACTTTAATTGCTTTCTATACTTGCATTACTTATAGATCTATACTTTCTATCCATCCATATGATTTCACATAACATCGAATCTAAAGTCTTTGAAACTAAGTTAAAACTGGCAAAACTATTCAACCCCCCCCCCTTCTAGTTTTCCACAAGGTGCAAGAATCTCTAGGAAGATAGCTGAGTATGATGTGAAACCTAGAAAGATGCCTAGAAGGAAAAATAATAGGCAAAGAGGTAACCAAAGAAACTGGAACTACCTAATATCTCAAAAATTAGGTGATGGTTTTAAACTGGTTAAAAAGGCTTGTTAAAATTGTGGTAGCTTTGAGCATTTACAGGAAAATTGTTTTTACCACAAGAAAACCTCATGGAACCATAACAGCAGGGTGAATCATAAAAAGTTTTCAAAACACTCTCACCCTCATGATAACAAGAAAATGGTTCCAAGGACAGTGTTAATGAGATTTGGTGCTACTAGAAATTACTATTGTTCTTCCAAATAAGCAAAGGTCTTTTCAAAAACGAACAAATGTTTGTACTACTAAGGCAAAAGTAGTTTCTACTGTTGAGCTAAAAGTGATAACAGACACTTTATTGGGCAATCATTTTTATGCTGTAAAGGCCTCAGCTTGCTGGATCAGGAAACCAAAAATAAAGGTTTTAGATCATGTTTCCAGAAACAACAGTGCATCAACGGACTTAAAACGCTTTGACTATGTTAATGCACAAGGCAGACCCAAGTCAGTAATGGCTTGGGTCCCCAAGAGAAACTGATTCTCTTCTTTTATGTGCAGGGCAAGTTACAGGTGGAGCTAAAGGATAAAGCAATCTTTGATAGTTGTTTCTCTGGACATATGACTGGTGATATGTCTAATCTGGAAGATTTTGAAGCTATAGATGGTGGATATGTTGCTTTTGGGAATGACCCCAAAGGAGGGAAGATTGTTGGCAGAGGTACAATAAAAACTAGAAAATTGGATTTTGAAAAAGTGTATCTTGTAAATGAACTTAAGTTTAACCTCTTTAGTGTCTCACAAATGTGTGACAAAAAGAATTATGTCCTTTTTACCAACACTGAATGTCTTGTCCTTTCTCCTGATTATAAGATGCCTGATGACAAATTTGTGCTTCTTAGAATCCCTAGAACAGACAACATATACAGTGTTGACATTAAGAACATAATTCCCAAAAGTGCTTTAACTTGTCTATTTGCAAAAGCCATAATTGATGAATCCAAGCTTTGGCATAGGAGACTTGGTCACCTAAATTTCAAAACTATGAATAAATTGGTAAAACAAAACCTTGTAAAAGAGTTACCTTCAAAAGTTTTTGAAAATCCTGAAACCTGTGTTGCATGTCAGATGGGGAAACAACACAGAGCTTCTTGTAAGACCAAAGCTGTAAATACTATTTCTGAGCCCCTTTATATGTTGCATATGGATCTATTTGGGCCAACCTTTGTGAGAAGTTTGAATAAAAAGATGTACTGCTTAGTGGTTACTGATGATTACACTAGATTCACTTGGGTTTTCTTCCTAGGAACTAAGGATGAAACATCAGAAATCCTTAAGGCTTTTATTGTTAGGATAGAAAACTTAGTAAATCACAAGGTAAAGATAATCAGATGTGACAATGGAACTGAATTTAAAAATAGTGTGATGAATCAGTTCTGTGTGGAAAAAGGTATTGTAAGACAGTTTAGTGTAGCTAGAAGTCCTCAACAAAATGGAGTGGCTGAGAGGATGAATAGGACATTAATTGAGGCTGCAAGGACTATGTTGTCTGAATCCAAATTACCTACTACTTTTTGGGCTGAATCAGTTAGTACTGCTCGCTTTATGCAAAATAGGAGTAAAGTAGTTAAGCCTCATAACAAGACCCCTTATAAACTTTTGCATGGTAAGAAGCCCATGATAGACTTCTTAAAACCATTTGGGTGTCATGTTACTATTTAAATACCATAGACCACCTAGGCAAATTTGATGAAAAGGAAGACAAAGGGTTCTTTGTTGGGTACTCTACTAATAGCAAGGCCTTTAGGCTGTTCAACAATAGAACTAGGCATGTGGAAGAAAACTTGCATGTTAGGTTTAGTGAGAGTTCACCTAATGTTGCAGGAAGTGGGCTTGACTGGTTGTTTGACATTGATTCCTTAACCATAACCATGAATTATGAGCTAGTTTCTACAGGTACAACTAATAAGTCTGTAGGTACTCAAGGAGATTCAAATGCAGGTACACAAGACAAGAAGGATGGATCTGTAGAGGAGTTTGTGCTGGTTGAAAATGGAAGCTGGACAAGCTTCTCAAGCCCAAAGAATTGAAGAAAAATAGCCCAGATGATGATCCTTTGGAAAGTGGGGCAAAGGGTGATATAGAAGGTGGGGCTAAACCTTCTGATGTGCATAAGGTGGTTACTGAAGGACCACAATTTGAAGATGAAGTTCAGGATAGTCCATCAGCAAATCCTGTAAAAGGAGGAAGGAAAACTGGCACTAGTCCACCAGTTCCTACTGATACGTTTCTCATTAGCTCACAAGTTTCTACTGATACGCCAATCTTTAGGCCAACAGTTTCTACTGCTCAGCCTAACAGTTCTCCATATCCAAGGTTTCCCACAGTGGACAAAGATGGGAAGTCCTATGCTGATCCTGATTATCCAGATAATCCAAATATGCCAGGTTTGGAGCATTTATGAAGATACTGATGATGAGGTTGTGGATAGTTTTACTATAGAGGTTGATCTGCATAATATGGAGTCTTCTTATGCTGCTGATACGCGTACAACGCGCGTTCAGGGTCAAAGGAAACTTCCTTTTCTTCGAGCAAGTTTTTCAACCACCTAGGCAGTGAACCTAATCGTTGTAGTGTAGTATTAGGGTAATCCTCTGGATTGATATCGTTCTCTAGGGGAATAGGAATGCTAGTAATAAATTACTACGCTAAGGTTGGGGTTGAGGAAGATTATTTTTTTTTTATCTTTTTTTATGTTTTTTAGAAAATAGAAAGGTACAAATCTCAGGGTATTGGATTTGGGGGGTGGTATTGCTACTGATTACTCTACAATTATCTATTCTAATTAACTAAGCTAAGGGGTAGTCTATGTCTAATTGATGTGTGCTCGTATGATGATTACAAATGTGTCTACCTAGATGCTATTACTCCTTAATTATCTTTTATTGATGGTTGAATTGTCACGTCCTTATTCTTAACGCATTGTGTCTTCTAAGGTCGTAGGGTATGCTTTTTTTCATAACTCTTTGAGGATACCTTAAGGTTATTGCCTACAAAATCTCTAGGATTCATAAACTAACTCTAAGGTTATCTTTGGATTTTTAGCCTACAATGATTCTAGGCGATTATAAACTAATGTTCACAAAGATTACTCAAGCATCAAAAACACAATGATGGCCTATTGCAATCCTAAGCCAATTACAATTAAGAAAAGAGACAACCAATCAATATTCAATAACTAGGTTTCATAGATCTAGTCAAACATACAAGTAAATTAGCCGGACATGGTAAACATGCAAGCATACACACATACAATCGAAGACATAATGAAATCAATAAAGTAGATTACTTATCTTGATGTAAAATAGGGCATGAGAACCCTAAGATACTGCCCAAGACAAACCAAAATTGTTTTAGGGTTTTACTCCATAATTCTACCTCTCTAAAAGTCTGAAAATTCAAATTCTATATATAGAGTTACAACTGCGACGGCGTCACTCTTTAATTGTGACGCCGTCGGATCGCCGCCATTAGGGTTTCGTCTTGACCAAGTCAACTTTGTGACAGCGTCACGTTGTGGTTGTGACGCTGTCGACTTCATCTTCCGACGCCATCTGAATCTAGATCTAGGCCGTCTGAGTTGTGACGCCCTAATTTTTAAAGCCTGACACCGTCAAGTACAAAATAGCAATTTCACTCCTGAGCCGTCAGAGGGACGGCGTCGCCTTTTATCTGTGATGCCGTCGGGTGCGTGTCTAGTAGCTTGAGTGTCTTGATCTTGACTTTAGCCATTTTCTTCACATATTCACGTCTTTTCGTCCAAATAAGCATCATTCAAGCATTTTGCCTTCAAGAGACCTAAAAAGTGAAAAGGAACGAAATTCAGCAGTAACAGATATAAAAGTGGTCGATTAAGGGCTTAAATGACCCCTCAAAAGTATACCTTTTAAATCCTTATCAGCTATACACACTACAAGAATTCACAAAGATCATCCAAAAGATCAAATTCTTGGAGATTCTCAGTCTGCTGTTCAAACAAGAAGTAAAATTAAAGGATTTAAGAATCAAGGGTTATTTTCTCAAACCCTTCATCAGAGGAATAACCACAAAGATCTGCAAAATTGCATGTTTGCTTGTTTTCTGTCGCAAATGGAACCCAAGAATGCTTATAAGGCATTACAAGTGTCACACGACGTTGTGGATTGTTCAAGAATATAGAACAAGCAGTAAGTCACAAAGTTGGGATGGTTATTTCCTTTTCAAGTTGGTCGTATCGGGTTATCTCCATATGTGGTCATTACTATTAGCCGGTGAATCAAAAGGAGGTTCGATTTCAGGTTGGTTTGAGAGAAGTATTAAGAGTATATTTTTGCGACATATTCTCACGGAATTACGCTCAAACTAAGGGTTTAATATTGCATCAAGAAAAAGGTAATACAACATGTACGCAACATTATAATGATTCCGATAGCTCGCAACCATCAGGAGGGAGAAGTTGGTGTTTCATCTTTCGTGATTGGATTAATGAAGGGACTTGTGCTTAATACCGAAGAAGGAGAAGTAGTGTGTGTACATCGGGACTTTTTACCAACTTGGATGCAATACTAAGTGAGTTATGTTGTTATGATGTTCCCATAATGACAACCATTGTGCTACAATCAAGAGTCTACTTTTTCCGCTGCGTGTTGGAAGAGAGTTGTCGATTCAGGAGGGAGAAGATAAAAGAAAAAGACTCACTAGTTAGGAGGGGGTAATAACCTAACTATACCGTTATAGTTGAAGTTCAGAGCTACAAGGATTTGCCGTCAGTGCCAAAGACCAAATGTCGAGATCGTCAGAAAATAGAACTTCAAGTTTGCCTCAATATCTAGACTATAGAGACTCTGTGCTTCAACAAAGTCAACATTTTTCATTATTATTGTAATTTAGTTTGTTTATGTATTTATAGGTCTCATTGTAACCATTCACGTGTGACGATATCTTGGAGGGAGATTGTTAGAGTCGCTCTTTTATAAAGATAACGTCGCATACGTGAATTGGACTAGATTCGTAGTAAGTTGCACCCGTAGGGACTACTTATGTAAACGGGGCAAAGTAATAGTTGGATGAGCCTATAAATACCCCTCATGACTCTTCATGAAGGGTGTGGTTGAGCATTAAGTTTGTGTATTGTTTTCTCTTTTAATAAACTTATCTTTGTTTCTCCTCCCTCTCTCTACTTTCTCTCTCTAGAAAGATAATGTCTTTCATCTTCTTTCACCAACCAAGACCTCCTGAAACCACATAAATCTTATAGTTTTTTTATCCTAACACAGCGTAACTTAAGTTAAGAGTTACGCCGTAACTTCAATAATCCTCCAAATGATACTCTCATTAAGTAGGTTACGGCATAACACTTTGGAATGGTTACGCCGTATCTTCAATACATAACTCTTTTAGGTGGACTACAGCGTAATGCAAGTGAGGAGTTACGGCATAGTTGATGGAGGCGCAAAATATTTCTTGACCTAGATGATTACGATGTAACCTTAGTTGGGAGTTACGCCGTATTTGCTGTTGAGTAGGCAATCCAAGATAAAATACTGGCTATGGCGTAATGTGAGAGAATAAGTTACGCCGTAGCTTCTTCATGTGTGGCATAGTATCATAAACCATTAGGAAAATCTTCAAATCTGCTTCTCTTAAGCTCCAATGCTCATAATTTACCTGAAACTAAAATATAAAGGAATACTGATACGCGTACAACGCGCGTTCGGGGTCAAAGGAACTTCCTTTTCATCGAGCAAGTTTTTCAACACTCTAGGCAGTGAACCTAATCGTTGTAGTGTAGTATTAGGGTAAGCCTCGGGAATTGATATCGTTCTCTAGGAGAATAGGAATGCTAGTGAGAAATTACTACGCTAAGGTTGGGGTTGAGGAAGATTATTTTTTGTCTTTTTTATATTTTTTAGAAAATGGAAAGGTACGAATCTCGGGGTATTGGATTTGGGGGTTGGTGTTTCTACCGATTACTCTACTCATCTAATTATCTAATTATCTAAACTAAGGTGAGTGTAGTCTATGTCTATTGTTGTGTGCTCTTATGATGATTAAAAATGTGTTTACTTAGATGCTATTACTCCCTAGTTATCTCCTATAGATGGTTCAATTGTCACGTCCTTATTCTTAACGCGTTTTGTCTTCTAAGGTGGTAGGGTATGCGTTTTTCCCTAACTCTTTGAAACTACCTTAAGGTTATTGCCTACGAAATCTCTAGGATTCATAAACTAAATCTAAGGTTATCTTTGGATGTTTAGACTACAATAACTCTAGGTGATTATAAACTAATGTTCACAAAGATTACTCAAGCATTAAAAACACAACGAATGACCTATCGCAATACTAGGTCAATCACAATTAAGATAAGAGACAACCAATAAATATTCAATACCTAGGTTTCATAGATCTAAGCAAACACACAAGTAAATTAGCCGGACATAGAAAACATGCAAGCATACACACAAATAATTGAAGACATAATTGAATTAATGAATTAAATCACTTATCTTGTTGTAAAATAGGGTATGAAACCCTAAGATACTGCCCAAGACAGCCTATGTTCGGTTTAGGTTTTTACTCCACAAAACTACCTCTCTAAAATACTGAAAATCCGAATACTATATATAGAGTCACAATATGTGACTGAGTCACTCTTTAATTGTGACGCCATCGGATCGCCGCCATTAGGTTTTCGTTTTGGCCACGTCAACTCTGTGACGGCGTAACCTTATGCTTGTGACGCCGTCGGCTTCAACCTCTGACGCCGTCGGGATCCAAATCTAGGTCGTCTGAGTTGTGACGCCCTACTCTTTAAAACCTGATGCCGTCACTTGTAAAATAGCAATTTTCTCTCTGAGTCGTCTCAAGGTTTGTCGCGATGGCGTTGCTATTAAGCTGTGACACCGTCCCCTTCAGTTCCAGCAGCTTGAGGGTCTCGATTCTTGACTTTGGCCATTTTCTTCATATAATCGCGCCTTTTCGTCCGAATAAGTGTCATTCCAGCAACTTGCCTTCAAGAGACCTAAAAAGTGAAAAGAAACGAAATTAAGTAGTAACGGATACAAAAGTAATCGATTAAGGGCTTAAATGACCCCTTAAAAGTGTACCTTTTAAATCCTTATCAAATATCTCTACACTTGGTATTTGCTTGTCCTCAAGCAAATGTGCTTTTGGCCAATTAATTTATAAGTTAGAGGTCATGAAGCATTAGTTTAGAACAATTCACAACACATATAAGCCCCGAAAAAGTCATAACAAGCACGGAAATTACATACTAGCACCTCACAAGTGGTGTTTGGATACTCTCATCTCTCGGGTGTATATGAAATATATCAAGTTAGAAATGGAAGATAAACACTCATTAACCGGTCCTAGTACATAGATTATAGATCAAACCTCCATCGCTCTGGCGTAAGCACCTAGGAAAAACTATCCAATAGGTCTTTTAAAGGGTTGTAATGTTAGGCTGACGGT
The DNA here is from genome assembly GCA_019973895.1 of Chrysanthemum seticuspe. Taxonomy (NCBI): domain Eukaryota; kingdom Viridiplantae; phylum Streptophyta; class Magnoliopsida; order Asterales; family Asteraceae; genus Chrysanthemum; species Chrysanthemum seticuspe. The sequence goes on from BPTQ01000007.1 coordinate 121,784,908, forward strand.
AGGGAAACAAAGAGTTTGGTGGGATAGGCGATTTTGTAGTGGCAAGTCAATAATCTTTATGTTACAAGCCTGAGAAGAATGGCGTTGCTAAGCCAAGACTCGACACTCTAAACTCTAGATAAATTGAAACAAACAAACATAAATTTAAAGATAGATATAGGATGGTAGCCCGTATGTTTCTTTCTTTCTTTCTTTTTTTTCCTCATACACTTTTACTCTACCATCCTCTACGATAACATCAAAATAATAGGGATTTATAGGCACATCCCTACACTTGAGTTTTTATTACTCTAACACTAATTTGACCCGAATTGAAAAGATCAAAACACTTGGAGTACATTATTACACAAATAAAGGGAATTTGAATTTAACATTCTTTCCCGTCATTTCATAAAATTAAATTTTCCCATGCGTCCCAATCGTCCCAAAACTGTGTACAAATGATATGACTCGACTTAGCAACTTATGCAAGCAACTAGATAATTGAACTAAGGGTTTAGTATGATAACAATAATGCACTAAAAGTGAGTGCATACAAGGTAGGCTAAGACGATTTGAGTGCATACAAGGTAGGAAAACCTAAACATCACGAGAACCGCGAAAAGGATAGGCTCTAAGGGGTTAACTAGGGGTATCGTGTACTAAAGATGAGTACAACGCAAGGGTGTGGGGGAATTACTTAACCGATGTGGAAGAAGTAATTATATTACAGGTATCAAACAAGGGTTATCCTAATGCCTCTTATCATTTAGTTATTCCTAACTACACAAGCGTAGTCTCACTAGCGATCTCGGAATGCATCACAAAACAAGTTCTAGAATCTATTATACTACCGGTACACACTCGAAGCATTAAAGTGGAATGCTTTAATTCCTACAAATCTAAGGGTGATCCTCACATTTTGGGTGGAATTTAAGTGGTAAAGGGTTTTGTGCTAGTCATATAACTTCCTATCCATGAGACGCTTTATTAAGACTAATGGCCCACTCCTATATGTTATGAAAAATTTTAAATTTGGTGCCAAAATTACCCTAACCGATATTTCTCATGGTTTATTACACAAATGAAATTGGACAAAGGAAATAGTCAAGGATAAGCATAGTTTCAAAGTCCCCGTTTTATTTTCCTTCCCTACACTTAAACTGAATATTGTCCCCAATGTTCCCGAAAGTATCAAAGTTATGATAATGGAAGGAAATTAAAATCAAAAGAAACTAGTACTCCCCTGATTAGCTCGGTAGGATCTGTGTGAAGTAGGGGTTAAATCTTTTTCAAGAGGATTGTTTGCGTGAAAAGCTCCATCCAATCTTATGTATCTTCTTCTTGATAAATAAAACCTTCACACTTGAAGAAAACAAACGAAACCTTCGCGTAAAATTGGCGGTAACAATATATATATATATATGAGTCTACTAAACTAGGATATAATGCTTGTGGAATGGATGTTTACAGATTTTCTAGAAAATTAAGACCTGGAAAATTCCAAAAATTTATAAGTAGCAGAGAAAACGAAAAAAAGTAGTAAGCTGTTTCTACTCCTCCTGACGCCGTCAGGTTGCGACCCTGACGCCGTCAGGTTATCCTGACAGAAACTGGTCTGCGATTTTCTGGAAAAAATTCTGGAAAATTTATATCTTTAGAATCTGGAAAAATTTCCTGCAAAACATCCATTATGACTCGATACAAGCATTTGACTCGAAAAACACACATGTATATCTTTTTAATAATCGTAATTCTCATGTTCACGTTCTTTTTGAAAACGTGTGTAATCCTCCCTACACTTATCCCTTTTGTAAAATACCTTTATATGAAATTAAGACGAGGTTAAAGACAAAATAAAGCATTTTTACAAATTCAAACATGAGAATAAACAATCAATAAAAGATATACGACACACAAACAAGCAAACAATTAAGCATGGGTTGCCTCCCACGAAGCGCTTTTCTTTATTTATGAATCTTGTAGCTAGACTTGAAGTCGTGCCCCTACGTGACTTCATAACCATCACCTTCTTCCTTTACTAATCCTTTATCAAAAGGTTGTAGACGTTGTATGCTTACCCGTGGATTCCTTCCCAACGCCGTCTATTATGATAACGGTTTTATTCTTTAGATTAGTTTCTTTCACCGTATAAGGCCCAAACCATCTTGGCTTGTTTCTACCTCTTAATGCTTTTATTCTTGACTTGTACAAAAGTACTTTCTCTCCCTTTAAAAATTCCTTAGGGTTCCTTTGTGTTTGTGGTATTGAGGTAGGATTATTTCCTAACTTTTTATCGCGCTTCCACAATGTTGCATGTAGTCCTTGAACCATGAAATCTCTAAGCCCTTTTTCCCAATAGTTAATTTTCTTCCTAACCATATTGTTAGGGACTTGTAGATTCTCATCCGCAATCTTATCCATAATCTTTAAAGGATACCTTGGAACAATAGGTATCCTAGCGTATCCCTTGCCACTTTTGAGTATCATGATGTCCTCACTGCATTTGACGGTTGCTTTGGCAGTGGCCAGAAAAGGTATCCCAAGAATGAGTGGCGTATTTCTATCTTCCTCAATGTCTATAATCACAAAGTCTACCGGATAGACAATATTAGCCACCTCTATTAATACATCCACCGCTATTCCTATGGGGTAGACATATGTGTGATTTGCTAAGGAAAGTCTAAGATTGGTCTTGGCTGGCTTCTCCCTAGTCAACTTATTATAGACTGATAGCGGCATTATGTTCACATGAGATCCTTGATTAGCTATGGCATTTATATTATCAATGTCACCTATGCTACATGGTATCACGAAGTTCCCCATGGTTTCTCTTTTTTTAGTTACTGGTTTTTTTAGAACCAGCTCATACATAGGTCCCATAGGCATGGTGTCATAATCTTTTTCTGTTATTTCTCCTTCTAGGGCTTTCATAAGAACCTCATTATACCTAAAGTTGTTCACTTGATTAACAATGGTTTTTTTATTAATCTCGTGCTTAAGGTAGTATTCGATGGTCTTGGGCTCATCATTGGTTTCAGCCTCCTCCTTCTTGCTTTTCTCAGCTTCCTTCTCCTCAACTGTTCCATCTTCATCAGGCACAATGGAAATGGCGTTAACAAATGGAGTGGGGGGAGGGTGATCATTGCATCTCACTAGCACCTTTTTGGGAACTTTTGTCTTAGTATACTATTTTACCAAGTTCATCATTTCCGTCATCTTTGCCTGCATCTCCTCCCTTTTCCTATAAACCTCCTCTTCAAATTTTGCTAATCTTTCCGTATGGGCTGCCACGTACTCCCTCATTTGTTCCTTAACGCTCGGTGAGAGTGGTATTGGAGAAGTAGAACGGAAGCGCCGTTCGGAATTGAGGTTTTGCTCACGAATTAGGGATTCAGAGAAGGGTGTTGGGTGGTTGGTGGAGTTAGCGGAATTAACCATTTCACGAGGGATTCGTTCAGGAGTTCTCCTTTGCCTCTCAATTAGATAATCGATCCTTCTCTCAAGAGCACTCATTTGCTCTTCAGTGATGGAAGACTCTTGAGGAATTGATATGGCATTGATCACCTTGACGGGGGTTTCATGGGATTCACTCCAATTTTCGTAACTTTGATTGGCAAGCTCTTCTATAATACCCCATGATTCTTCTGCGTTGGAGTTGCTAAGCCTTCCACCGGTGGCTTGATCAATGGATTGCCTTGTGATGAAGTCGGTATGGTCATAGAAGATTTAGATTTGAAGCCAAAGATCAATGCCATGATGAGGGACTCTATGGAGCAGGTCTTTGAATCGGGTCCATGCCTCGTAAAGAGACTCGCCTTGAATTTGTTGGAACGTCAAGATGTCTCGTCTAAGGTTAGTAGTTCTCCCTGGTGGGAAAAATTGGGCAAGGAAACGAGAGGTGAGATCATCCTAACTTGAGATGGAGCCGGCGGGAAGTCGCTCAAGCCAATTACTAGCTTGGTCCCGTAGAGAGAATTGGAAGAGACGCAAGCGCGTGGTCTCACGAGTAGTAGCATCGAGGTCGATGGAATCGACGATTTTAAGGAAATCCTTAAGATGCTGATTAGGATCTTCGGAATGAAGTCCATGGAATGCACATCCGTTTTGCACCAACCGGATGGTATCGGATCAAAGGGTCGTAGTTTGGGCTTGGTCGCGAAGCTCAATGGTGTTTCTATACCCTAGGTGGCTTGGTCTTGAGTATTCACCAAGAGTACGGCCTCTTGACGGGTCATTTGGTGGTGGGTTGATGAGTGGTGGTTGATTATCACCTTCCATGATGAAAAGTGATGGGGTTACTAACAAAGGTCACGAAGAAGGGGGATAGACTATGAGGAAGCTAAAAAATGGGAAAAAAGAGCTTACTTGATAGGAATCAAGCAAGGAAACCTAAACGAGGTGGAAATCTAACTAGCTATTCTATTCCTGGCAGCGGCGCCAAAAAATTGATACGCGTACAACGCGCGTTCGGGGTCAAAGGAACTTCCTTTTCGTCGAGCAAGTTTTTCAACACCCTAGGAAGTGAGCCTAATCGTTGTATTGTTGTATTAGGGTAAGCCTCGGGAATTGATATCGTTCTCTAGGGGAATAGGAATGTGATAAGGTTTTAAAAGGTACCTTTTTGAGGAGTCGTTTAAGCCCTTATTTGATCACTTTTGTATCCGTTATTGCTTAATATCGTTCCTTTTCACTTTTTAGGTCTCTTGAAGGCAAAATGCTGGAATGGCACTTATTTGGACGAAAAGGCGCGATTATACGAAGAAAATGGCCAAAGTCAGAATCGAGACACTCAAAGCTGCTGAAAACATAAGGTGACGGCGTCAGGTGTTAAGTGTGACGCCGTCGGAGGATCTTTGTGAAGGGACAGAAGCCAAAACTCCCATTTTCAAGTGACGACGTCAAGTTATAAAAGAATAGGCCGTCGCAACTCAGACGGCCTAGATGTAATCCAGACGGCGTCAGAAGCTGAAGAGGACGGCGTCACAAGCATAAGGTGATGCCGTCGCAAGTCTAACGTGGCCAAGACGAAACCCTAATGACGGCGACACGACGGCGTCACAAAACATAAAGTAACGCCGTCGCATGTGTAATATTATATATAGAATCCGAATTTTTCAGTATTAGTGTGTAGTCTTTTGGAGTAAAAACCTAAACCGAACCAAGGCTGTCTTGTACAGTATTTTAGGGTTCCAAACCCTATCTTACACCAAGATAAGTGTTTTACTTCATTAATACAATTATGTCTTTGATTATTTGTGTGTATGCTTGCATGTTTTCCATGTCCGGCTAATTTACTTGTGTGTTTGCTTAGGGAATATGAAACTTAATTATTGAATATTGATTGGTTGTTTCTTATCTTAGTTGGTTAATGATCTAGTAATGCGATAGGTCATTCGTTGTGTACTTAATGCTTGATTAAATCTTTGTGAACCTTAGAATATGACTCCTTGAGTAGTTGTAAGCTAAACCATCCAAAGAGTGCCTTAGAGTAAGAGTTTATTATACCTAGTGGGTTTTGTAGACGAGAACCTTTGGTAAGTTCAAAGAGTTAGGGAGAAAAGCATACCCTACAACCTTAGACACACAACGCAACTAGGAATAAGGACGTGACAATTCAACCACCAATAGGAGATAATTAAGGAGTAGTAAAACCTAAGTAAACACATCTTTAAACTATCATACGAGCACACATTAATTAGACATAGACTACATACACCTTAGATTAGATAATTAGATAAGTAGAGTAATCGGTAGCAATACCAACCCCCCCCCCAAATTCAAACCCAGAGATTCGTACCTTTCCTTTCCTTAAAAAATTATAAAAAGATAAAAAATAATCTTCCTCAACCACAACCTTAGCGTAGTAACTTCTCACTAGCATTCCTATTCCCCTAGAGAACGATATCAATACCCGTGGCTTACCCTAATACTACACTACAACGATTAGGTTCACTGCCTAGGGTGTTATAAAACTTGCTCGAAGAAAAGGAAGTTCCTTTGACCCCGAACGACGCGTGTAGCGTTATCAGAATGCTAGTGAGAATTACTACGCTAAGGTTGGGGTTGAGGAAGATTATTTTTTTGTCTTTTTATATTTTTTAGAAAATGAAAAGGTACGAATCTCGGGGTATTGGATTCGGGGGTGGTATTTCTACCGATTACTCTACTTATTAAAAAATAATCTTCCTCAACCACAACCTTAGCGTAGTAACTTCTCACTAGCATTCCTATTCCCCTAGAGAACGATATCAATACCCGTGGCTTACCCTAATACTACACTACAACGATTAGGTTCACTGCCTAGGGTGTTATAAAACTTGCTCGAAGAAAAGGAAGTTCCTTTGACCCCGAACGACGCGTGTAGCGTTATCAGAATGCTAGTGAGAAATTACTACGCTAAGGTTGGGGTTGAGGAAGATTATTTTTTGTCTTTTTTATATTTTTTAGAAAATGAAAAGGTACGAATCTCGGGGTATTGGATTCGGGGGTTGGTATTTCTACCGATTACTCTACTTATCTATTTATCTAATTATCTAAACTAAGGTGAGTGTAGTATATTCTATTGTTGTGTGCTCCTATGATGATTAAAAATGTGTTTAATTAGATGTTATTACTCCCTAGTTATCTCCTATTGATGGTTGAATTGTCACGTCCTTATTCTTAACGTGTTGTGTCTTCTAAGGTCGTAGGGTATGCGTTTTTCCCTAACTCTTTGAAAATACCTTAAGGTTATTGCCTACGAAATCTCTAGGATTCATAAACTAACTCTAATGTTATCTTTGGATGTTTAGACTACAATAACTCTAGGTGCTTATAAACTAATGTTCAAAAAGATTACTCAAGCATTAAAAACACAACGAATGACCTATCGCAATACTAGGTCAGTCACAATTAAGATAAGAGACAACCAATCAATATTCAATACCTAGGTTTCATAGATCTAAGCAAGCACACAAGTAAATTAGCCGGACATGGAAAACATGCAAGCATACACACAAAAAATTGAATACATAATTGAATTAATGAAGTAAGTCACTTATCTTGTTGTAAAATAGGGTATGAAACCCTAAGATACTGCCCAAGACAGCCTATGTTCGGTTTAGGTTTTTACTCCACAAAACTACCTCTCTAAAATACTGAAAATCCGAATTTTATATATAGAGTTACAATATGTGACGGCGTCACTCCTTAATTGTCACGCCGTCGGGTCGCCGCCATTAGGTTTTTGTCTTGGCCATGGCAACTCTGTGACAGTGTCACCTTATGCTTGTGACGTTGTCGGCTTCAACCTCTGACGCCGTCGGCTTCAACCTCTGACGCCGTCGGGATCCAAATCTAGGCCGTCTGAGTTGTGACGCCCTACTCTTTTAAACCTGATGTCGTCACTTGTAAAATAGCAATTTGCTCTCTGAGTCGTCTCAAGGTGTGTCGCGATGGCGTCGCTATTAAGCTGTAAAGCCGTCCCCTTCATTTCCAGCAGCTTGAGTGTCTCGATTCTTGATTTGGCCATTTTCTTCATATAATCGCGCCTTTTCGTCCGAATAAGTGTCATTCCAGCAATTTGCCTTCATGAGACTTAAAAAGTGAAAAGGAACGAAATTAAGTAGTAACGGATACAAAAGTGATCGATTAAGGGCTTAAATGACCCCTCAAAAGTGTACCTTTTAAATCCTTATCAAATACAAGCGTAAATCCATATAAATGATATAAAATACGAGCATTATCAGGGAAATTGACACTTAAAAGTCAGGACTATTTGATGTTATCAAACTCCTTACATAGTTTCTCATTTTTCTCACAGATAGATATGGGCAACATAAAAAGAGAAGCCCAATAAACTTGTAAGGAAGAGAAGATAGATGCAATCAACTGAAGTCTACCAGCAAATGTTAAATTTCTATTTTTCCAATCACCCAATCTTCTTAACATGACCTCAATAAGCCCATTACAATCATTATTAGTCGGTCTTTTAGAAATCATGGGAACACCCAAGTGCCTAAAAGGGAGTGACCCTTCACTGAAAGGCATCACCAACATGATATAAGCCTTGGTTCTATTAGAAACATTTTCGAAGGAATTGTTACATTTACTAGGGCTAGGATATAATCCAGAACTCAAAGTAAACTCATCAAGACCTCTTCTTAGTACAGAAGCAGAAATAATATATTTATGACACAAAAGAAGTAATTCATCAGCAAAACATAAGCTAACTAGCTCAAGCTCCTTACAATGGGCATGGTACTTAAATTTTTCCTCTCTTCTAATATGTCTCTTAATCATCAGGGTTAATACTTCCATAATAAGAGTAAAAATTTTAGGGGAGACAGGGTCACCCTGCCTAAGACCTTTACAAGACCTAAAGAATACTTTAATCTCACCTGTAGGATATTAGTTTTCACATACACATCAAACCATAACACAAAGTGGCGTATAAATGGAATTCTAGAGAGAGAAAGTTAGAGGTTTAGGGAACTTAGTGAGAGAAAGTGAAAGATATTATTATCAGCTCCAACCCTCTACCTTGGGAGGTAGAGAGTATTTATAGTCTTACATAAAATGCCACACATCGGGCTGTGGATCAGGCATACAGTGGGTAAAGACCCGTCCGTCCTCCACGGTGTTACTTAACTAAATACTACATAACATAAAAGAACTACGACTACGAGCTTTCTAACGATTACATATACTTGAGGTGACCGACTCTTTAATACCTGGAATTTCTAATTCCTAACAATCTCCCCCTAAGGGAGGTCACCTCAATCATGTACCAAAATTACATTGAATACAAATAGATATTACAATAAAAATTGTTCTTGCATTCTTGATGAAGTCCTTTGCTCCTAAGCTCGTAGTCATTGATTCTTCACATTGCATGTTTGGTTACTCCAAGTGGAGGTCTTTTACTGATCCGCGTGATAATAATTTTGAGCCATCTTTTGAGATCATCAGCTATCAAAAATCTCTGAGACATCCTTTGTGGTGTTGGTATTATGTGATGTTGTGACTATAGGACCGACATGCTCACATTCTGGATCATGATATCTTCTCATCAGAATAGCGGAAGCTTTCGTTGATTCATGATATTGGCAGCATCGTAGAAGAAGCATGGAGTGAAAATATCAGAGTCATTGATGCACATATCATGATTTCATGAGAGATGAATGTATCGTGTGAGCATGCGGCTATGGATTGACCGCTTCATTCTGATCAGCTGCAAACGTCAGGCGTACCTGCATACAACAGTTAGCAATAAAGCATACAAAAGTGTCTTTGACCACTTTAGTTGAATTGAGGTACACGGCCCACGGTTCCCCGTTGATCAGTACAAGTACTGCCTGTGATCAGGTATAATTCTGAAGAATTTCCTTGACAGGGTTTCGCAGCTGCTCTAGCTGTTCTCAAACCGGAACGTCTCAAAGAAGACAAAACGGAGTGAGTGAACCAGCGAATTTAAGTCCACTGATTGATGAAAATGCTGGTCGAAAAAAAACAATCGTGTATTACTCAATAGAAATTGTTTTTGCAATACAGCGAAGGTTTTATTGAAAATCAACTATCAATCATAAAAACACCTTTTGATTCGAAAAATTAGTACACGGTCGACGTGCTAAAGAAAAGAGTTTTTAAGCACAACGACCGGTTTTTCAAAGGTATCCGTCAATCCATAACTTGAACCAGGATTGATTCAAGAGATTGAATCGCCCCATTGTTTCTGTTCAGTTGTCACATGGTTGATCTATATAATAGATCTCACATGCCACCTACCAGGAGCTTGTTTGATTTTGGCTCCAGAAGGCTTTCCATCTTCATAGTGAATATGTAAACACATCACTCAGATGTTCTGGCAATACCACAAGGATAATGCGTAGGACTCAAGATATAATCTCTCTTTCCACATTGTGTGAAACAGAGAGTCTTCATTGAAAGTGTCCTAATGCGATTTATTGATGATCTCGTGGCTCTAGACTCAATATGTGCATATTTGGATCCTGTGCCGGAGACTAGGGAGAGGGTCTCCTTCTTCAATATCAACAATCTCTCAGAGAAAGTCGATAGATAATGTCGGTTCCCCGTGAGAATGAAACAAGTCCTTTTAAGAGGAACTTGAGTGGTTTGGAAAGTTGAAGTGCAGTGCGTCACTGGGTCCATGACGTCTTGTCTTCCATACCGATGTTACCATCAGTAGCATACGAATTGAACCCGGTTTCTGCCCTAAGGTTGAATAAATGGAGGGCTATTTGTTTTCACCCTTTTCTCATTCAATTCTTTTTAATTCTTCAACCCCTTCAGTGCTTACCGAGACTTCATAGCTAGAACCTTGTTGGGTTTATTCCAGTACTAGCTCAGTCTTAGTCCGCACTCTTCCCATATCTCATTTTTCACCTTTTATCATCATACCTAAGGACTTCTACACTAACTAGTGGATTGTCCCTGGGTAGATCCCTCCGGTTCTGGCGGATCATGGGAACACATACCTAACCTTATCATCCTTATATCACCGTACATAAAGTAAAGTTGGTCAGTCAATTTGGTATTGTTCATCTGCTATTGGAACCAATTGAAAACCATTTGAAAATCAATCCAGATACTTGTGATATATTATCAAAACATTTTGTACCTGAATTGTTTTTGATATTTTTAGAACAAGTGCTCCCCCTCAACATGTGCATCAAATGTTTGAAATCGTTTTGCACACGGAGGCAAGAGGAAGAATTTACTTCTTTGATTACCATTTTCTAAAAAATATCAACATCACTTCCCTAATCAAATCAAGAAGATAAAGCATTTCCGGGAAGGATGAGGTTTTCATAAATTTTCTCCCCCTCAATATGTGCCTCGAGATTTGAAAAGAGTTTTGCACATACTAGAGGGAACCTGCACATTGAGATAAGTTGATCACGTTTCAAATCATAGGTTTAAGATAGATGCTCCCCCTCAACATGTGCATGGAAAATTTGAAATCGTTTGTCACATGTGAGAAGGATAGCATGTACATCCTTATAAAACCATTTACCGAATTATCAGTTTAAATCCAATTTAAATCACACATTCTCCCCCGATCACAATTATCAAATCATTTGAGATTTGTGATCTCTTATTGATTTAAATTGATTTTGAAAGCTTTTAAGGGGAATTGTGACTTGATTATGAAAGCATTTTAATTGATAAGGATCGGATTTTAAGACTTTAAACTCCATTTATAAAACATGCATGTACATCTTTTGAAAACAATTTAATGCCAAATAACTTTTTAATTTAATTGAAATCATTCTCCCCCTCAATCAATGACATAGGTTATTGATTGAGAGATAGAGATTTTGACAAATAAGTCCTGATGATTATCAAAAATAGAGACCGAGTTATTTTTCAAAGCAGTTAGTTTTCAGCAGATAAATATTTATAGAAACAGAGCATGAAATTTTGAAAGCATGATAAAGCATGGCTCTGTTCTTTCTTTTAAAACCGGGTTATTGCCTGAAAATGACAATAAACCATTTTTTTTTCTTTTTCTCTCAATTTTTTTTTTTTTTTTTTTTTTTTTTTTTTTTTTTTTTTTTAACATTCGAACAACATCTAAAGTCCCGTGTCATTCTTTGAATGACATCTCAAAGACCGTAGATATTGTCGAATCGAGGAAAACATGACAAAAGGACAATATTTTTTGGAATTTTTCAAGATTTTTCAAATTTTTATGGATTTTTTTTTCTTTTTTTTTTGAAGGTTTTATAATTTTGTATTTTTTTTTTCGAATAGATATATACAAGAGATAGATGAAGATAGACCTTTACTCCTCGTCTTCCTCCTGAAGACGTTTGAGTGTTTCTGGTTGAAGGCTTTTTAAGCCAAGACGTGGAAGAATAAACTCAAAACGTTCTCTTGGAAGAGCTTTGGTGAAGATGTCTGCTAACTGATATTCAGACCTCACAAAATAGAGTTCCACCACACCTTTTTCCACTTGTTCCCTGATGAAATGATGTCGAATGTCGATATGCTTTGCTCTTGAGTGTTGAACGTTGTTGCATGAGAGAGCAATAGCACTTTTATTATCACAGTACAGAGGGATTTTGTTGAATTCAAAACCATAGTCAGATAGTTGAGATCTCATCCATAAGATTTGAGCACAACAAGATGACATGGCTATGTATTCAGCCTATGTAGAGGAAATAGAAGTACTCATTTGCTTCTTTGAAGACCAGCTCACAAGCTTATCACCCAAAAACTGAGCACCTCCAGATGTACTTCGACGAGTATCTTGACACCCTGCATGATCAGCATCTGCATAGGCTGTTAGCGACATACCGGTGTCCTTCGGGTACCAAAGACCCATATTGATGGTTCCTTGGAGATACCGAAAGACCCGTTTAACTGCTTCAAGGTGCTTTTTAGTAGGCTTAGCCTGGTATCTAGCACACATGCAAACAGCGAACAAGATGTCTGGTCTACTAGCAGTGAGGTACATCAGGGATCCAATCATACTACGATATTTCGTTTGGTCAATCATGATCCCTGAGTGGTCCTCATCTAGTTTGGTTCGATCAATCATGGGGGTGTCAACAGGGTCACTTGAATCAAATCCAAATTTCTTTAAGATCTCTGTTGCATATTTAGATTGATTTATGAAAATGCCTCCGGGACTTTGTGAAATTTGTAATCCCAAGAAAAATGACATTTGTCCGATCATTGACATTTGAAATTTTGAACTCATTTCATTTGAAAAACGATCACATTCCATTGGGTCAGTCGAGGCAAAAATAATATCATCAACATAAATTTGAACATGAATTGAATGTTTGCCTGACTTCCTGGTGAACAATGTAGGATCAACTGCTCCTTTGCTAAATCCGGTAGATAGAAGAAACTTTGACAGTGTATCATACCATGCCCTTGGAGCTTGCTTTAAACCGTAAAGAGCCTTCTTCAAACGATAAACGTGATTAGGATGCTCTTGATTTACAAATCCTTCAGGTTGGCTGACGTAGACGACTTCTTTAAGGTCTCCGTTCAGGAATGCCGTCTTCACATCCATCTGATAGACTACCATGTTCTTACTAGCAGCATTAGCCAGAAAAATTCGGATTGCCTCGATTCGAGCAACAGGAGCAAAAGATTCTTCAAAGTCAATACCCTCCTCTTGACGGTATCCTTTAGCAACTAATCGAGCCTTGTTCTTCAACACGTCACCATGCTCATCAAGTTTCACTTTGAAGATCCATTTAAGAGCAATAATCATAGCACAGTCTGGAGCAGGTACTAACTCCCATACATCAAGTCGCTCAAACTCATGAATTTCATCTTGCATGGCATTGAACCAGCTATCTTCATTCATGGCGGTTTTAACATCTTTTGGTTCGATCTTAGATAGTACGGAGTTGAAGAAGCACCATAAGGCATCGGTAGCAAGTTGTTTCCGTGTTGATACAGGACGAGAGGGATTTCCAATGATGTTGTCAAGTGGATGATCGTGAGTCCATTTTCTAAGGTGTTCATGTGGCAGTTGTTGAGGGACTGAGGTAGCAGAGTCGATGTCTCCTGAAGAAGATGGTTCTGATGATGATTCAGGAGCAAATATGTTTTCAAATGGAGCATCTTCAGGAGTAGCAAAGGGATTAACTTCATCATTGATGCCAGAAATAGTTCCATGATGTTCATTTGAAGAATGATGATTTGTTGATGAGACTGAAGGATCAGCAGTAGGCGCTTCTTGACTTAAAGATATTGAGATGGAGGGATTGACTTCATTCACAGGAATATGAGCAGCCTCTGTTGTAGGGATCGACAACTCATTAGTACTTGGATTATAAAGTTCATCAAACATAGGATCAAACAATTTCTTTAAATCGTCTTCAGATGGAGGTACATATGGAGTTTCATGAGAAGAGTTTGGAACAAGGGATGAACCAATGGGACTGTTTTGAAGTGCGGGTCCTGAACTAGATTATCCAGGAGCCATTTGACCGGTCAGCTCATCAAACATAACGTGAATTGTTTCCATGATATTTCGGGTTCTTTTGTTGTAGATCCGGTATCCCTTTTTGTTTGGTGCATATCCTACAAATACTCCAATGTTTGCTTTAGCTCTAAGTTTGCCTAAGTCTTGACCCTCATTAGTTGGATAACATAATGCACCAAACACACGAAGGAAAGAGAGATTAGGTTTTCTGTTGTGGACAAGTTCATATGGAGTTTTTCCATGAATAGTATGAATCAGGGAACGATTTTGTGTGTAGCATGCAGTGGCAATAGCTTCAGCCCAGAGAAACATTGGAACCTTTGAGTAAATCAGCATTGTTCTAGCGGCTTCTACAAGAGTTCGATTTCGTCTTTCAACTACACCGTTCTGTTGAGGAGTTCGTGGAACACTTCTTTGATGGTTGATTCCAACGCTTTCATAAAATTCACTAAGTTGTTTGTTGACAAACTCAGTTCCATTGTCTGTTCTGATAATTCTGACGATTTTGTTAAGTCGAACCTGCAGCTGTTGATGAGTTTGATGATGATTCAGGAGTTTCATCCTTGTCCTAAGAACTTGACCCAGGTGAATCTAGAGTAATCATCAACCACAACTAAAGTCGAACCTGCAGCTGTTTGATGAGTTTGATGATGATATCAGGAGTTTCATCCTTTGTCCTTAGAACTTGACCAGGGTGAATCTAGAGTAATCATCAACCACAACTAACACATATTTCTTCCCAAAGATATTCTGCACCCTCATTGGTCCACATAAATCCATATGAATCATATGAAGAACTTCTGTGACAGAGTTAGTAGGTTTGGGTTTATGGGCATACTTCTTGCTTTTTCCCAATTGACATGCTGAACAAAGATGATCCTTTTCGTACTTGAGTCTAGGTAAACCTACAACTAAGTCCTTTCTGGTGAGATCATTGATGGTGCCGAAGTTCAGGTGATTGAGACGACGATGCCATAACCATGACTTTGTTTTAGAGGCCTTTGACAGCAAGCAAATTGGAGAAGACTTCATCATATCTTCGATAGAGATGGTGTATAGATTTGAACCAAGTGAACCTCTTAAAAGTTCCTTACCATCAAGTTCTCTAACGAAGCAGGTATGTTTTCTGAAGGCTACTTCTAGATCTGAATCGCAGAATTGAACAACAGAGAACAAGTTGTGACCAAGACCTTCTACATAGTAAACCTTGGAGATGACACTTTTGCCAACAACATAGTCTCCATAACCCATGATAGCACCGAAATGATCATTCCCGAATCTAACTGTCCCGATGAATTTGCTCACGAAGTTCATGAGCCGTGACCGGTCGCCAGTCATATGCTTGGAACAGCATGAGTCCAGGTACCACAGAACGATTTGAACGATCTGCAGTTGAACACAGACAAGAATGGATAACTGGATAATTGGGATCCCCATGCAAGAATGGGTTCCATTTGGTTAGTAACAATGGTTGGAACACCCACATCAGAAATAGAAGCATTCATATTAGAAAATAAGGCAATGGAATCATTGTGAATAGATGCAGTACTAGTGTCTGTATTAGCCCTGTTCACAGTGTGCTCACTTCTTAAGGGAATAGTTCTACCAGTAGGCATCCATTTTCTAGTGGGCATTGTCTGATTAGTCTTATGACCAACAGGTAACCAATAATAGCCTATCTTACTAAATGTTCTTCCTGTGGGTTTCCACTATTTTCTAACTTTCTTTCGTTTTTGCCTTTTAGCCTTCTTAGCATGAATTTTAGCATTAACAATATTAACTGGACAATTAACATCATTAGGCAAAACATTAACACCACATTCATGATTAGAAACAGAATTCAAGCAGACATCAATACAAGGTTTGCAAATAGTATCAGAATTCGAATTAATTACAGTACGCCTATGGCTAATACTAGAATCAACACGATTCGTTTTATTCGGTTCAAACTTAAAGTTCCTAGATTGTTCTTCTACTCTTTTCCAGTGCACATTCTTAGCTTGCGAGGTCCTATCATTCCTTGTATTATCTTGAGACTTTGACCTGCTCCCTTTAATGTCACTGGTTACTCCTGTAGAGGGAATGGGAACATTAGTTGGTTTTACTACTCTTTGCATCACCTGTTTAGATGTGCTGGGATCTGAACTACATGCAGGCACACTAAGGTTCACTTTCTTAAAACTAGAAGTACTGGGATTTGTACTCCTAGAAGGCACACTTGAGTTCTCTTTCTTAGCATTGACAAATCTGGAATCTGAACTACTTAAAGGCACACTAAGGTTCACATTCAAAACATTGGGAATCGAATGAATATCATACTTGGCATTAGGCATCGAGCATGGAATCAAAGGATTAACTCTCTCACCTAATGACTTTGGGCATATTGTGATCAAGCATTCTAAGATTTCTTGAGATCGTTTGGCATATAAGCATGCATGTCCAATTGCATTATCATGAGATTTCACTAACTTATCCTCTTCAACAATCTCACGCAGACATTCTAGGCAATCCTTAAGGGATGAGAAGTATGTTTGAACAGCAAGTTTGTTGTTCCTGAGATGAGGAGGGACATATTTCATAGACAAAGCATATTTATTACAAGAGTGACCCTCTGATACACCATTCTCCCCATTGGTCATAGGCATTTTCCCTTTTACCTGACTCTTCAGATTCTCAATTTCCTTTTGCAATGAAGCTATTTGTTCGTTATTTTTGTTACGAGTGACCTTTATTGATTCAAATAACTCATTGAAATGACGTTTAACCTTTTCATTTTCTTTTTGTAATGCATTTACTAGGTTTTGAAGATGAAACGTTTGAGAATACTGAGAGTCTAAAGGAGGAGGCATTTGGGAGCCTGTCATATTGTTCGTTTGACCCTTTAATTGAGAGATTTGGGCTTTCAACTTTCTGATCGTGTTGCAATGAGCTTGAATCTGTTCATCACGTTTGTTAATTTGAAAAACTGCATCAAACTCTGGAGCATCTGAGGATGTCTTGATATTTGAAGTTTTGACATTTTCTTTAAGATGTTGATATTTTAGTTGTAAATTAAAATGCTCAACTTCTAGTTTAGAAAAATGTTTAACCAAATTGTCGTGATCATCCAGTTCAATTTTCTCGTTAAGTTTAGAATTAGTTTTTTCAAGCTCAATGACACGATCATGGGAGACTTTCAGGGCAACAGATAGTTCATGAAATTGGGAAGCATTAATAGAGCAATTTGAAGCAGTGAAAAACATATCTTAAGCAACACATTCAGTAATCAGAGTCTCATTTAATGTATGCAAGTTCTTCCTCTCAATGTCATTATATTTTAGTGCACGCTCATAGTCACTAACTTCAACTATCATTGCATCAAATTCCTTTTCTATTCCCTTAATATCAGTTTCTATCCCCTTTATAAGACTCTCAAAGTGATCTTTTAGAAGTTTAAAGAAAGGCATGACCTTAGTTAAATAACATTCTTTCATTTGCTCAAAACCCCTTTCTCCTTCAGTTATACCAGTGGGTGTGATCCTTTTCTTGCAAGTTTTCTCAAAATCAACAAATAGTTGAAATATAACATATTGGCTAATTAAGGTCTTGCTTTTAGTGGCAATTGTTCTAGGAACAAGATGCATTGGTGTATTAGGAGGATACACAGTCGCTCTAGGCATTTTCCAAAGGGGAGGGTTTGTTTCAACAATATTTTCAGCTTTCTGCTTATCTAAATCCATTTTCCAGAAAACTTGTTCGGGAGTCAACAATGTCTGAGGCTTAAACTTGTTCAAGGAAATCCAGTTTTCCTTCTTGTAGTCATTGGGAGTGATAATTACTTTTTTCTCTTTGCATTTAGGATAATTTAGTTTCTTATTCATCTTCTCCCTAGTGATTTCATCTAATTTCTAATCTTCCTCAGTACACTCAAAGCAACTAGGTTTTTGTCTAGGTTTAAGAATCTCATTGCCATCATAGATCACACTTTGAGCTGCTTTTTCTATCTTTCCGTACTCAGGGTTGGGTTTATCTATAATGGGAACACTATGCTTATCGCTTAGAACTCTATGCTTAGTGATCATGTGAGCAGTCTGAATGATGTTTCCTTGTATGTACAACTTGTTTTCAAGTTTGTTTTTCAAATTTTTCAGATTAGAAAAGTCTCTCAAGAGTTTTGATTCCTTTGCATTAAATTCTTGCTTAAGCATTTTCACATTTTCTTGAAGTTCTTGTTTTTGCTTAGCAGTTTTAGAAAGCTTTTCTTGCAAGGAATTTAATTCTTGTTTTAATACTTCTTCTCTAAAATTACTTTTTCTAATGACTGTACGCACTTGGTCATCCATTTCCTGCTCACGAGTGGTCAACTCAAACTTTGCACGTTGTTCATAAATAGCAACACGTTCTTTATAGGCATTTAGTTCAGAAATTACAGAATCATCAGGGGTACATGCAGTGTATTCATCAAAAACATAGTCATTGTTGACTGCAGAATATGCATCACTTGGTACAACTTCACTTTCACTTTGTTTCTCATATTGATCATATGGGACAATATTGATATTACCCATATTTTCAACATTTGATTCAAAAGTTTCAGTTGATTGTACTTTGTCATGCATCTGTTGCACATCAGCGTCATCGTATAGTTTTAATACCTCTGAGATGAGTTTGCCTTTGGATGAGCCAGCTTGTGGTGAAGAAGAGACCTTGGGAGAAACCATTGGAGAAATGCTAGCCATAAAAATTGTGTGTGTAGTAGGTCCATCATCCACATCAGAGTCGTATGCATCACAATCAGCGACTTCAAAGGCATTCTGATGATTGTGACCTATCTCCTGAATAGGCTGCTCATCCACATCTGCATCATAGGTCTTGGCATTGCCCTCAGCTAGAAACAACAATTCCTCTTCATCCAAAGCAGCACCATTATCCTGAGCTTGTACAAGCAGCATCTTATCTCTGAAGTAATCAGCATTCTGTGGACGCTTTGGAGATGTGCAGTTCCTTGCAATGTGTCCCTCACCACCACAGTTATAACATTTGATCAGCTTAGCTTGACCTTGATTACCATTTCTTCCTCGATTCTGATTACCAACATAACCTCTACCAGCTCCACCTCTTCCCTGATCATACTGTCTTTCCTGAACTGGTTGCACCACGATCCTCCCATCTTTAACAGTAGCTTGATTGTGTGGGTTAGATGCTTTTCTAAGGTTGTTGTTGGTTTGTGGGAGAGAATTCATGTTTTGACTAATCAGAAGAGCTAGTTGATTAATGAAGTTACCCACGTGTGCATCAGCATCAGCTTGTTTGAACATAGGATCAGGAATGAGTTTGTGATTACCATTACCCATGGGTATGACTTGTGAGTCTTTGGTTGTGATTCCGATGTTTGAGTAGAAGGTAGTTGAGTCATTAGACGAGCTTGTCTCTCCCTGGTTGGTTTTGAACTGATTAAGAATCATTTTTTCAAACATAGCATGTCTCTCATTCTGAAGGAGGAAGGCGTAGAGTTGCTCATAGTTTGTATTCTTCAATCCTTTAGTGAGCTTCACAGAGGTGACAAACTTGTGCCATTCGGGATTCATGTTGTTCACAAATTTTGAGTTCAGCTGAATGTTAGGCATAGTCATTCTGATGTTCCTCATATCATTCACCAATTTATGAAATCTCACATAGTACTCATAGACACTCTCATCTGGTTTCATCTTGAAGTGTTCAAATTTGTCATAGAGTTGTGATTCTCTGTCTTCCATAGTTAATTCAGAACCTGAGAGAAGCATCTTGACATTATCCCATACTGCCTTTGCTTCGGTGTTGTGATTGATCAGCTTGTAGATGTCTTTAGGAAGACCTTGAAGAACAATGTTAGAAGCCCTGATATCTGCATCGAATCTCTTTTTCTCCTTATCATCAAGCTCATCATACATTTTTGGTATGTCCATTCCGTAAATAGGAGTTCCATCTTCATTAGTATCAAGTATATCTCTAGTCGTCTCAACTCGATACGGTCCTTCATCAATGGATTTGAGAATGTTGACACCATTTTCCTTTCCAAGACAGTACAATCTGATTCTTTGAGCCCAAGAATCGTAGTCAGTTCTGTCAAGCATGGGTGGACGAGTATCTGAACCAGCTGCTTGAACATCCTCGGCAACAGTGGAGATGATAGTGGAAACGTTGGTAGACATGTTAACATGTTGGAATCACTCCTAAACAGTATTTCAAGTATTTATATTTCATATGTAATAGGTAGCTTTATTATGGCCTTTATGTTTGTTTAAGGTCTAGCTTATGTAGAAGGCCCATAAGCTTAGGCCCAAACCCATATAAGAAAGGATGGGAACTAGGAGTGTTGCCCTAGCTTCCCTCCTATAAATACCCTTGTAAACCCTCATTTGAGGGTTGGTTGTTCAAGTTTTTCTCTTTCACATTCACCTACGCCTAACCGTTCCATAATATTGTTTGTGTGTGTGTTAGATCTTGTTCAGTCGCCTTATCTCTTTCTATATTACTTGTGTTTGTAAAACTAGTGACCTAACAGTGGTATCAATCGCCTACTAGTTGGGTGAATCGTGTTTGTTTTTGAAGTGGGTTTCGGTCCTACGCCTAAAACGTACCTTGATACTTTGGTTCGCTTAAAAATATCTTTTTTAACCTTTTGAATCCAAGATTCTTGTCCTTTCAATGTCTTAAGGTGTTAAAATACGTGTTTTTGGCAAAAAGTTTCAAACTTTATGCGTGGTTAGTTGTTTTTGAACGTGTTTTTGTTCTTGGGTGTCGTTCTACGCGTAACCCGTTTAGCCGTTTTGGTACATCAAGTTTCACACTTTTGTGTTCTTTTGGTACTATTGAAGCTATTCCATAACAAAAATCTGGTTTAGAAACACATTTGGGCAAAATCAAAATTACGAGTAATCCTACGCGTATTGAAACCCTAAAATTACGCGTAAGATTATCCTTGGTTTGATCTTCATTTTCGTGGTTTATTTCGTGTTTTCTTACTTGGATAAGTCTGAAAATACGTCGACTTTGGATATCTTTTGCACTGTGATAGTGTAAAAGATCATTTGGGAAAAAACCCTAAACTTACGCATAAGCATAAGCTTACGCGTAGAAATCCTACGCATAAGATTCACTTTACGCGTAAACTTAGTTCTACGCATAAGGTAATCCTACGCCTAACTTTCTACGCCTAACTTTTGTCTACGCATAACTTTAGTGTTTTTCCTACTTACGCGTAAGCTAAAACCTACGCGTAACTCCTTATTGTTACGCGTAACTTTTGGTGTTTTTACGCATAAGTGCTACTTGGTTCTTGTCTTTTCTACGCCTAAGGACACTTCATCTGTAACACCCCGACCCAACAAGGGTAAAGATATCACAATACGGTTTCATATCAGAACTTTAAATACTATACAAAAGCGGAAGCCTTTACAAAAACTTACAAAAGATAATATAAATAACTTATACTCAAAATAAATCTAAGATCTCTATGGTCAAAGTCTTGTTCTCATCTCTACTCTCAACCCAGATCAGCTATCCCATAAGCTTATCTTGAACGCTTAATAACAAGTGACCCGAAACATTCGAGTCGGCGTGAAAAGAAAAAGACGCCGTCCATAATTCGCAAGTTCTATTCGAATACCCTATCGACTAGACCCAACTCTCATCTCTACTCTTGTTCTGAAACTGGTATCTCTAGAATCTAAATAAAACTCATATTCAATAAATATAATAGAAAACATTCAAAAACATTTCCGAAGGCGAAAACATATCATAAATTTCAAGACTATACTTTGGCATAACACTATAGAAATGGGAACAACCCAGCCCCACAATGTCTACTTCACAGGAATCCGCATCTTTTCTGTTCTTGGTTCATCGTGAATACGCATTTTTGTGGTTTTCAATGCGCATTGTTATTCCTCAATGCGCATCCAAAATCGAATGCGCATTCATCCTTTTTGTGATTTCAATACGCATCTGTTTTCAATCCGCATCTTTCAATCCGCATCCTAATGGAATACGCATCTTGATTCAAATGCG